>BGPR01004043.1:60973-93625 GCA_013235015.1 Araneus ventricosus
CTGAACTCAAAGTGTGACGGAATGTTGCCACCCTACACAAGGGGCCATCTATCTACTATTGTTGTTCCCCTCTATTGTTAAGATGTTTACTTTGTTTGTAGAGCTTACCTTGATGTACCTTGACCTTTGTTGGAACTACACATACGACAGTAAAGCACACCGTTGAGAGACGACTATCACTGATTGATCACTTGTGTGAAAAAAAGAGGATTATTCTTAATTCTTTGCAACCTGCTTTCAAAATGGGAGATATATAGCTAAAACCATTGAAACAGATAAATGACATCAGTTCTAAGAAACATGACACATAACCTCTTCAAAAGAAAAGGAGTTTCGGACATTTTGGCTCTAAGCACGCGGTGCTTAAACAATGAAACAAGTTGAATAAAGTGAAATAACTAACAAACTTCCCTTCTTATGTCTTTTATTTTCCCAATTTTGGGAGAAAAACAGTAAGCAGGAAAACGTTTTACTAAGCTTTAACTGGATGCACAGTCTTATTTTTGTGAAGTTGATTGAAAAGGAGGCAAATCTTTTTTCTTTGAGAAAGAAAAGTTTATTCGCATATAAATCCATGAGAAAAGAAAATTGCAATTCCCACCCAAATTAACTGTATTTTATTGGACATTAGAAAACTAGTTTGAAAAATTGAATCACCAAAAAGCGAGAGGTGGCCTGTGAAAATAAATTCTTAAAATCGTTTTTAGAAGCGAAACCGTCACTCCTGAAAGGGATAAACAAAAAATATGCGGAGCAAAAAATTTGTGATTAAAAAAACCTTTATATGCTCCCGACAAAACGTTCTATTTTTTCAAAAATGCACGTAAGTATTTTGCTCAGCAAGCAAAATCAATTATGAACGTTGTAAACGATTTGAAGCATTTTGTAATTTGGGGAAAATCACAAATATTTGTCTTCATATATTATTTCATCAATAAAAATTTGTGTTTCGATTGCTATGAATGCTAAATGGACTTTCGAAAATGTTTTGGGTCTCGAGTAGCAACAGATATATCAACTAATTTTACTGAAATTCGCACCAAGTCTATAAATAAAATAAGAAACTGATACTGGAAATATTTAAACATTAAAAAAGAATATATTAATTTTGATCAAAAACTAGTTGCGTATGTACGCGGAATTTTTAACATATTTTCTTATTTTAGTGTTAAATTTAGTTTAAAAATCTTATTTCGCATATTCCTTGATTATTTCGGAAGATTTTTTTTTCTTTCAAATGTAATATATGGTGTTTTATCTACCATTGGCAAAAGGCTGTTTTCTCAATATTTTAAAAGTTTAAAAATGAAATCAAAAACACGAATCTTCTTGAAACAGACAATTATACAAACTTTTTATTTAATTATTGGGGACAACAAATTCTTTTTACATTCTGTAATTGAATGCAGAATTTGTATTACTATCGTATTATTAAGTAATAAAATTTTAAAAAATTATAATATATTTTAATCAGAGGAATATACTAAATCTGTTAGTAAAAGTTTAATACTAAAAAAAAAAAAGAAAAAGAAACTGTAGTAAAATTCTTTGATTGAAAGCAGAAAGAATGATTGTTTTCGAAATGCATTTAGATGAGTGATATTTATCGAAATCATTTATGAAACAAATTTTCTCTATACTTTTTGAAAATAGGAATATGAAAAAATTCTACACTCTCTAAAAGCTTCAGACTGAAAGGGAACCGTTTTCAAATCGGAGAGTTCTTAGTTGAAAAGCCACAAGATAGCAATTACTCTAACCAGACTGATTTATGACTTTGAATGGCCCTGCCCCTCTTGTTCGGACGGGACAGTGGGGAAGATTAACCCCTGCTGTTCTCCTGAACATTAGGACGGGGGAAGGAAAACTTACACTGGCCGGTTTTCAAACAGCCCATGAGTTATTTTTCGACAAATTTGCGTTCACCATTTAGCTACACAGGAGACGTTTTCAGAGCATTCAGCTGAAATTTTTGAGCCGTTCAAAGGGTTAAATATAATTCTTTTTAATATCAGTCAGTCTTAATATTTGCTTGAATAAAAAACAATGAAAAATATTTGGTTTTCCAACTGAGTAGGAAGGAAATTGAAACTTGTATTGCCTATAGGCCCGTTTAGGACTTAAAACGACCCTGCTTGTATTTGTGCTTTCAGAGTCATCTACGTCTTAAACTAACAAACAATTGTTCGTGATGGCTCAAGCCTGCAGTGCAATCTAACTAAATTGTGAAATGCTTAGCTTTCTTAACAAAATTTATTGTTTCCTTTTTAACTAAATACAAAAAATAGCTACTTTATAAAATTATAGCCACTATTCATACACAAACAGATGTTAAACGCTGTGTTTAGTTTTCAGTTATTTTTTATCTTCTCTGTCAATAATGTTTCTTAGTTTGTAACAATTTATGTGCAGCTTGTAAGATATTCTAATCTTTCACGACCTTAAAGAACCCCACCTTGCCTCAGATTGGTAGATGTAAAAAGTGCACAAATTGTATAATTATATTCAAATGTAGACAGATATACCAATAAAGCCTAAATTTAAAAAAAGTAATACAAGCAATCCTATAGTATTTGAAGTAAACGAAATTCATACAGCGAAAACAAGGAATCCATTCTAGTTCACTTTTTCAAGGGCTAGAAACTATTCGAAATGGATTCAAAAGAATATTTAAGGAGTTTTCTGCAGAAGCAGGCCTATTTTTCGCCAAGAAAAAGCTTCTCATAGCCCGAACTCCCCAAAAAAACAACCAGGAGCAAAACCATAAGAACAAACGTCAAAAGAAAAAGCATTAAATACGCTAATAAGAACAACAAAATACTAGCCATCAAGCTTAATTAATAAGCTTTCATAAGGTAAAAAACTTACCCCTTTAGAATCCAACCAGATAAAACTTGCCCGCGCTTTCGAGAAAAGCAAAACAATAAACACTACCACTCCGTGGCGCCATCTATGTTCCCAAAAGAGGAGTAGAAAGGCAGAAAAAATAAAAAATAAAATAAAAGAAGGAAACTAGAGGCCAAGACAGCAATCTCTTTGCCAGCATGGGAAGGACACAAATTCAGAAGTGTTAAATAAAATCAAGAATTCTGCCAGCTCTGGGGGGGGCTGCTGCCAAATAGCCCCCCCCTGGTTTCGCCACTGCTTGGATTAAAAAAAACAGAAATCATTTTCATTTCACAAAATCTGTCAGCGACGCCGGGCCTTGTGCGGTCGCACCTTTCACACTCCCCTCCGGCCGGCTCAGGGAAAGGGGATCTGCCAGCGATAAGGAACGGGGGAAGACTCTCCCCGCTGGGATAATTAGACCTCCCGCAGATAGCAATGAGAGGGGGAAAAATTCAGGCGTTTCTTTTTCAAACATCCTCTTGTACGACAGGGTATATTTCTTAAAGGATCCCATTGCCAAGCAGAGGGATATTTTGCAGACGACTTATTCTGACCTATTAGTCGCTCAGAGGTTTAAAACTCGCATTTGTGTCTTAAATACATGTTATTTGTAAGAAAAAATATTCTTAAACTTTGACCATAATTAATTTTGTACAAATAGCCACTAAAAAAAGTAGTAAGTGTCTAACAATTTGGGGTCAAAATGACTCTGCGTGTGTGGTAATGTGCCAAAATCGGGTGCTGAAGGGTTAAACTTACTTTTTGCAGAGAAGACTTTAATTTTTGTGATACAAAAAATGTAAATTCTGTTTCTACTCTCTTGTTATATATTTTATTGTTGTAATAAGTAAAAATAATGTATATCTGTATCAATCTCATGTAGAAGAAAAATGTACTATAGTATACATTTATATATAACTGCTATACAATTGCGTATGTAATCCAAAACTTATAAATGAAAATCCTTAAAATTGGAGGGTGATAGAAAGATTTTGCAAACATATTCTTTTTCAACACTCTAAAATCTATAAGAAACACCCAACGAATACTGAGGAACATATAATTCGTTAAGATTTGTTTTCGAGTGTGATACGCCTTTTCATTTATACGTCGTAATATATAGAACAAATGTTATAATATTGAGATTTTCAAGATTTTGAATTTTTCAAAAACCTGTGGGTGATAGAATATTTGTAATGTCATATTCTTTTTGAACACCCACTAAAATATAAAAATCACAGAACAATTACGTAATGAGGAACAGAAAACATCTTTATCATAGTAATCGAAAGTTCAATAAACATCTTTTTTATCATTATAAATTTAATGCTATTAATGCAAATTCATTTAAAAATAATAGTTTTGATTTCTTTTAAGATAATACTAGTAAATTACCGCACGGTATTGGAAACAACAATAATTTTTTTTAATTAGATATTTATCATAAAGTGAGAAAAGTCATACCTTTATCTTGGGTTTTAATTACATATTTCCTATTTTATTTATTTAAATATTCATTTGTTTATTCAAAGAAAGCACACTACAGAGATGGATTCATTTACATAGTGCATGATCAAAAACACACAAGGAACAAAAGCCACAAAGTGAATTAAAATACAAAGAAAAAAACAACCGCAGAGAATACAAAAGTTCAAAGCTCAAAACCACATTAATTATAAAAATGTAAACACATAAATGTTTTAAACGAAGATACGCAATTACAAAAACACTAAAAACACACTGAGGTTCGATTTAAAAACAGTAGGATACATATGATAAATGTCTAGTTCTTCCGAGATCTTGTTAAAAGTCTTATAAAATTTATATAACGAGAACCTGTTAATATAATTAAATTTTGAAAATACATTTTGAATAGAAATTTCGTTCCTTAAAGATCTTTCAGGCACAGAAAAATTTATAGAGCTAAGAATATCAGTACAATCGATAGAACCATTAATAACCTTGCATAAGAAAAGAACACAAGAAAAATATAGTTTGGAACACAAACTAGACATATTAAACATATAACGTAGACATGAAGAAGATACGTCTTGTAAGTAAATTCCATTTTTATTGCAAAGAAAATATCGCAAGAAGTTATTTTTATTCGCTCAATAATTTGAATTTTATTACGGTAATTGGGATCCCAAATAATGCTACAATATTCCAGACTGGATCGTACATGATCTTAGTATAAAACCTTCAGGGAAATTTCACTCGAAAATCCCTAGTTTCGCGTTGAAGAATTCCAAGTCTACTAAATGCTTTAGAGACCATGGGACAAATGTATTGGGAAATATCAAGTTTAGTGTCAAAGATGATACCTAGATCCGTGACTGAATCTGAGCGTGATAAAACAAGATCATTAATTTCATTAAACATGATTCAAAGGCTAAGCTCTTCTAGTATAACTAAGAATATTACATTTTTCAATGTTTAAGTGTAACTTGTTGTCTGTGCACCACTTAAAAGGACAATCAAGATCTCTCTGTAGAAGGACAGCATCTAGATTGGAACTTATTGAACTAGACAATTTAAAGTCGTCAGCAAATAAAAGACACTCAAGAGTACATAAAAACACTAGTAAGGTCATTAATGAATAAAATATAAAGCCGAGGTCCAAGATTAGAGCCCTGTGGGACGCCGGAAATATAAAAAAACTCAAGTGAAACAGCATTATTAAAATAAGCATGAAGTGTCCTATTACATAAATAAGAATGACGCGACCAAACAACTCTTACTCGCTTCCTTAGTGGGCATATCAGAAGCTTAACTTTCTCTAATAATTCTAAGTGTTTTGAGATCTGTCCAAAATGAACTGCAGAACAGGTCACACCTGATCATATTCTTGCATGCCTGGGGATTTCCAAACAGGATCTTGTATCTAATACTCTATTGATCTTGGATTCCTTTAAGGTGCACAAGCTCGTGGGCCTGATATAGCTCTGCTGATCTTCGGGGATCATCATCAACAACAGAATGAAGCAAATCCGTCAGGTTAACATGAAATCCAAGACCGTGTAACTTATTTAAAAGAATGCCAAAAATCGGTAGATTCAAAGGCCTTCGAAAAGTGGAAGTAAATAACATCAAGTTGTAAGCCAGTTTGAAATGAAGAAATAAACTTATTTGTTAAGCAGAATAAATTAATGGTAGTTGAACGTTTAGGAATAAAACCGCCTTCATATGAAGAAATTATGTTCTTAACTTGGTGGAAAACTCTTTTATGAATTGTACTTTCAAAAATCTTAGACATGGGACTTAAAATAGCAATGGGTCGATAATTTTTACAATCCTGTGCATCACCTTTTTTAAAAATAGGAATAATTCTTGTTTGCTTCCAGACATGAAGAAATACATTTGATCTCAACGACAAGTTAAATAAAATAAGAAGGGGATAAATGAAAAACTCTGCATAACCCTTAATAATAAAAGAAGGAATGTTGTCCACAGCAACAGTTAGAGAAGATTTTAATTCCCTGATCACCAAAACCACATCATCATAAATAACGCTGTCGATTTTAACCAAATCAACTACACATTTGCTCTCATAAACTGTGCTAGGCTAGAAAACTGATTTAAAATAGTCAGAAAAAGCATTTGCAATATCGCCATCATTTTCATATCACACGTTATTATAGTATAAACTGTTTGGTGAATTGTTGTTTTTATTTTTAAAACAAGACCACAATTTTTTAGGATGCGACATTAGATTATTTTCCGTGAGCCGCAGATATGTATATTAATCTTTTTGGATATTATACTTAACAGCAGAGCGTAGAGTTAAGAGTCATTTTATACGACTCATGTATTTTCAGGTACGCGTTAAAAATTATTTAAAAGTGGACTGATGTGCTGATTTTCTGCCAGTATTAAGTACAACATTATGAAACGAATTAAGTCAATTGAATGTTTTTTCTCTAGTGTTTTGACAACCAAATTAAGTTCTTTTTCCTAACGGAGTCGATTCATCTTTCGAAGAAGTTAAAAATATTATTCATATTCTTGTCCGCCCTGTTACACCTTTGCTTTTTAGGATAGGTTTCGCAGGAAACGTAGAAATAATAACCGAGACAGAAAATTTTCTAATTTTCTGTCCGCCTTTACTTTGAAAACGACGTATAACCGAAGCTTGGTGCTATATAAACGAAGTACTTTATTATTACAAAGGATATGTATGAATGAGAAATATGCTGGTATGAAATATGAATGAGAAACGTATAAACGCTGCTATTAATTCAGAAATATTTATGCAAATGTAATTAAGAATTTGTTTTAATAAAAAAATATGTATTAAAATAACAGACCATGTCACAAATTTAACTCTTTGTCTCATCTAACGTGAGAAATCGAAGGCATAATTTATTTATGAAATTAAGAATAATATAATTTAAAAAATAACCTTTCAAGATAACTATTAACTATATGGATATATTGAAAAGAAAATAAACACATACAGCATCAAAATAAAATCAATTACTGAAAAAAATAGGAATTTTTTATTATGTGTATGTAACTATTATATATACAGGGTGTCCCAAAAAATGGAAAAAGCATTTAGTTTCTTAAATATTACACCTAGACATTAGGACCGTGCCGATTTTCGATGCATCGGAAAATATCGATGTTACGCAATCATCGCCGTTCCGATGTTTATATTGGCGTTTTTTTCGAAGCATCGGAAATTCCGATTTATTCGCGATGTTTCCCGATGCATCTGAGTCATCGATGTCCGCACTCGCCGCGAAGCGAATTGTTCCCGATCGCCCTTCGATGACCGCAAGCGCTCGCGAAGAGCATTCCCCCGATCAGTGGGGAAGTGGTTCCATCGTGACTCATCAAGCAGAGATGTACGTTGCGAAGTGCGCATAGATGTGCTGAGATGATGAATCCCGATGTGACCGCGAATGAAAACGATGATAATTGAGGAAGCCAAGTGTTTTGTCTGTTGTAGAATCTTTCAGTCATCGAAACGTGCATTACTTCGTGTGGTCTCGTGCTTTTTTCTAATACTAGGGAATAATTATCAATCCTGCCTTTCATCGTTTGTTTGGTTGAAGAGAAGATAGTTATCGACGGATATCTGTTTCGGTCCGGTGAGTCTTTTTATTTATCTTTTTTATCTATTTATTTTATCTTTTCTTAACTACATCTTACGTGCATTTTTACAACCTGGAGAAAATTTTCAGTAACGCAGTTTCGTTTTTATTGAGCCGCTATTTTATATAGACATCCACGTTTTTAATTATTGAAAAACATTTTTTTAATCATTGTTGGAAAATATAAAAAATGATATGTTTATAAAAAATTTCTTTTTAACAATCGTATTTGGATATGGACAATTACTATATATAAATTTTCAATATTGTCTATTTATTCAGTGATTTGTTTTATTTTTGAACGCGTTCCTTTTTTAAAATGAATATTGCAGCAGTAATGTACCAAATTTAGGTGGGTGGGGGGTATAACACGCAAGTTACACGTGTCTTTCTGTTTGATTGCTGTTCGATCTTCCTTAAACCATGAATAAATTATTATTTTTTATTTGTGTGTAACGATTTTTTTAGCGTGCATTTTGGTTCTGATTTTGTTTTTA
The DNA here is from genome assembly GCA_013235015.1 of Araneus ventricosus. NCBI lineage: Eukaryota > Metazoa > Arthropoda > Arachnida > Araneae > Araneidae > Araneus > Araneus ventricosus. The sequence continues at coordinate 69,459 of BGPR01004043.1, forward strand.
TAATTATTTAAAAAACAGTTATCAGATTCTTCCGCGGATCCGCGACTTTCTGCTTTTCTTTTAATGCTCTACTATGCTATGAACGATTTTTTTTTAAATCACGAAATATAAATTTGCAGATTTTTAGTAATAATTACGAAAATAAATCTCTAAATATTTATTGATTTTCTGAATATGACGGCGTAGTAATTAATTTCGGGCATGTCATTTTCCGGGAAATTCTGTTTTTATATATATTTTTTTCTTTCCCTAAAAAAATATTGAAGGTAGTAAATACCAAATTTAAGAGGAAGAGAGAACACGGAGGTTACATGTTCCTTTCGGCATTGGCGGCATGAGTGCTGTTCTTAAGTTTTCAATCTTTCTCAATCCATCAATAGAGTATTTTATTTTTCTGTTTATAAAGATTTTTATAAATGTAGGCTCAATGTGCGTTTTAATTTTGATTTTATTTTTATAATTACTTAATACCAAATTTAGGAGGAAGAGAGAACACGGAGGTTACATGTGCCTTTCGGCATCGTCCGCATGAGTGCTGTTCTTAAGTTTTCAATCTTTCTCAATCCATCAATAGAGTATTTTATTTTTCTGTTCATAAAGATTTTTTTAAATGTAGGCTCAATGTGCGTTTTAATTTTGATTTTATTTTTATAATTACTCAATTAAAAACATCCCCCACCCCTTTTTTTCTACTTGAAATTTGAAAAATTATTCATATTTTTTCAGCTAAAAGATGGTTCCTACCCGTCGTGGTCTCGACTGCCCAAAGTATGAACAATTAGTTCAAAAAAAGAAAACCAAAAGTCCTGTTTGGGAACATTTCAGGCTACCAGCGGATGAAAAGGGCCAGTTAGTGACAAGTGACATTGCTATTTGCACTGTATGCAATTCTCATGTTTCTTCAAAAGGTGGAAGCACAACAAATTTAGCAGGACACCTTAAGGTTAACCATCCAATGTTTTTCTTCCAAACTTCTCTTGGTAACAAATATATGCAGGTTGCATTAACATCAAATAATGAAGAGGAATGTGATGTTCCTGAACCTGATATTTCTCAGACTGAAAATTCCTGCAGAAATTTAAAACATGGTCGTATTGGTGAAATGCCCCCAACAAAGAAGCAGAAAACTATACTAGATTTTCAACCGCTTGATGGAAATTCTGCGAAACAGTGCACTGAATCTGTTGCACGATTCATTGTTGGTAGCTTGCAACCCTACAATATTGTTGAATCTCAGCCATTCATAAATATGGTTAAAACTTTAAATCCACGGTATAAAATCCGTGGCCGAATTTTTTTTTCAGAAACATCAATTCCAAAACTATATAATGAAACAATTGAAAGAATAAAAAAAGAAATATCACTCACACAGGTAAAAGATATATTCGCCATAACAACTGATTGTTGGACATCAGTTGCAAATGTCCCTTATATTGCTATCACTGCACATTTCATTGATGTGCAGTGGAATTTGAAATCATTTTGCCTCTCCTGCACAGTTTTTCAAGACGACCACACATCTGAAAATATTGCAGAAACCTTAGCAGATATATTATCTGATTGGAGTCTTGATGTAGCTGAACTAAGCTGTTGCACAACAGACAACGGTGCTAATATAGTTAAAGCTATATCGTTATTAAATGTGCCTCGTATGCCATGTTTTGGTTATACTATAAATATAGGTGTCAATAAAGCTCTGAAAATCCCAGTATTAAGCAAAGCTGTGGCAAGACTAAGAAAGCTTCAGAGCTCAATTGCACACAGTTGGAAAATAGCAAGGGATTTTAAAGAAGCACAAGAATTTCTTTAAATGAAAGTTGTTTCTTTGCCCAGTGCATGTATTACTAGGTGGTGGAGCATTATGAAGCTTTGCCGTAGGTTTTTAGCTAACCAGTTGCCACTATGCAAGCTCCTTCAAACTAATTCTGATAAGAAGCATCTAATGCTTGATAACAATGAAATTAAAGCCATAGAAGAGCTCTTATCAACAACAAATCTCTTGGAGGAGATTACAAGCAACCTTTCTGGAGAAGAATACACTACTGTGTCATCGGTTCTTCCTCTTTTAAGGAAAGTAAGACGATCCTTACAGGTGGTTGAAAATGATAGCAGTTTACAGAGACAAATTAAAACTGAAATTTTATCACCGTTAGAAAGGTACGACAATAATGAGCTAATGACTCTATTGAGGCTTAGCTCTTTTTGTGACCCTCGATTTCGCCTCAGCTATGTGGAAAATGCAGAGGAAACTAAAAAGATTGCTCTGGAAAGGATGAGCAGTCTATACACTGAATGTCCCAACTCTTCAAATTGCGGTGAAAGAGCTGTTAAACAGCCCAAAAAAGGGTTAGAAAAACTCTTAGAAGATGATGAAGAGACTGAAGGTTTAGATGATTTCCTTCCCTCTAGTAAAGCGGAAACAGAACTGAAAAATTATTTGTCCATGCCTAAAGTAGGCCTAAATGAGAACCCACTGACATGGTGGAAGTTAAATGAGCACAACTTTCCTGTTATCAAAGTACTTGCAAAAACGTATTTGGCCATTCAAGGGTCAAGTGTTCCTTCCGAACGAATTTTCAGCACTGGAGGGAATGTAATTACAAAACACAGAGCATCATTGTTACCAAAAAATGCTGAAATGCTTGTGTTTTTATTCCAAAATAAAAAATTAATTTGAATTGCTGTTCTGCGTTGATTTACAATTTAATTTATCCACTAATATTTTACAATTTAAATTACTTTCTTTGAAATTATTTTTTGTTATTATTTGCAATTTATTCGTTTCTTTTAATTGATACTGGCTGTCTATATACTTACATCATTTCATGCTTTTTATTTACTATATATAGCAACTTTGTATGGTTTTCCTGCAAGGTTTTTGTTGTAGGATTTGAGGAATGACTTTTAAGAAAGAATTCTTATCTTGTAAAACTATAAAGAGAATTACTTTACAAAAAACTGGGGGGAAGGAGATTAAAAAAATTTTGAAATCAATAAATATCTTATTCGTGTACAAGATATTACGACTTAATTTTGTTTATGATACATGTAAAGAAAATTAAAATTTTATGCCAAACAGTATGAAATAATTACTCTTTAAAATAAAAGATTAAAAAAAATATAACTATACTTTGTTATTTGATTTTTTTTCAAAAGCATTTTTTCATTACTGTTTTTGTCTCAAGAGTATTGACATTCAATATGATTTTTGTACAGTTAAAATACAAAAGATTAATAAGCATACAATATTATAAATAATCAATATAAGATAATGGTTATTTAATCCAATTAGCTCTCAATTTCTGGCTATAAATATATTGTTTTTAATATGAATCAGTGGCATAGCTTGCACTCAATCTGGGCCATCTCACTTCCATCAGTTTTTCCCATTTTATTCAGTAATGAAAAATTACTATTACTAGACATTAGACTATTACAATTAACATTACCTTTTGTAAAAACTGGAGGAAATGAGATGGCCCAGTTTGAGTGCAAGCTACTGATATGATTTATTGATTATTTTTAATATATGATTTATTGTTGATAAGTAGACAAATTTATAGTATTTTTTGACACTTTATTTGTTAGGTAACTAAGGATTCAGAATATGATAAGTATATAAATGCCTTACTCAATCAATCAACCACTCAAAAGTGTAAGAATGCAAAATTAGGCAATAGTAAGTGCGAAACAATGATGTATGGAAACATCGCGATGTTTCGGAATATCGCGATGTTAGAGTGGCGATACATCGTGATGCTAAAACTTTAACATCGCCCAGTCCTACTAGACATATACTTCCAATTACAAAGTTTCATCAATTAAAGTAGGAATTTGTGTGAAAGCAATTTGGCTTCTGTACAGGTTGAAAAAAGTTAAGAAAATAAAATTTTTGTATTTTTCTCATATAGTAAAAGTGTCAATGAGTAAAATGTTAATCTTATACTCATCTATATGTAAACTAAGTTTCACGATACTATTTGCAAAACTTGCAGAGTTATATTCACTTTTAAACTTAAAGGGGGCTTCTCACAAATTTATATGGAGATATTTATTGTACAAATTCAAATTTATTCTACATAGGAAAACAGCAAAGTGCAAATATTTGTCAAGTACTACATCATTCAATCATCATGCATTGAACAAATTGCCAATGAGGCATATTCTTACTCAGTTTCATTGGAAAATAGTTGCAACTATCGATTTGATAAAGAACGGAAAGACAGCTTAAAAAAATGAAAAACTAAGGCAAAACAGGAAAAATGCTCTGACAAGGAAGGAATAAATCAGACAAGAAAAGAACATAAAAATATTTGCTTTCAGCTTTATGCGTCATTAATTTTATACTCATCTGTTAATTAATCTATCTTGTTAAACTTTACCTAAAGGTACTGTGTCCTTTAAGGCTGCAGAGTTGCAGAACTCATAGAATTTTTTTTTAAAAATCGTCTTCTTGGTTTTATTCTTACTAGGGGTTACACCCTCTACTCGCTCCGCTCGTCAACCCCCAAGAATCACGTTTTGATTCTTTTGCGATCACTACGTGATCCCAGATCACTTCGCTCACTCGCTGTGCAGTTATGAATGTCTGCTAGTAATAGGAAATTATAAATACATTAATTACTAAAAGTAAATTTAAATTATTTGAATAGTAGGAAGTTCTAACTAAATTCTTTTTAAAAAACAAAAACTAAAATTTTAATTACTAAAAACTAAATAATCAAATTATATAATTAAAATTTTACCTTTATACCATATATATGTAATTGTTAAAAAGAAATTTGAATGCTAAAATGTATGATAAGTTGTTTACGAATAATAATGTTTTTCATCATTCAAAAATCAGGCACTTAAAACTTCTTGGTACACACAACTGAATGTCTCTTCGACAGTTTCATTAGCCCTGACTTCATTCCAACAAACTTTTAAATATCCACACTTCTCAATGACTTGTTGTTCAGCAAAGCTTCACCACATGTATGCACACTCTCTGCAATAATTATTTCTCCCAGAAAGATATAACATTTCTCGCTGATCAGATATTTATGTGTTAAAACCTCAGAAAATTTAAGTTTTCGAACGATGATAACTCATCGTTCGAAATCTTAATTCACAATCTTTTTGGTTAAAAAGGACACTTTAAAGTTACAAATGGCTCTAAATATGTTCAGATTCACTATTTAGAATTATAACCCTTAATAATTATTTACTTTTACCTTTAGAGCACTAATAAAACAGCCTTTTTCCAAAAATTTAAAAAAATTCTAAAATTCTTGATTTTGACACCAAAATTATAAACATGCTTTTTTTTCACAGAAATAATTATCAGAAAAACTTCGCCACATGTATACACATTCCTGCAATAGGTATTTAGCCAAGAAAGTTTTAACTTTTCTCGCTAGCTAGATATTTATGTGTTAAAACCTCAGAAAATTTAAGTTTTCGAAAGATGTGTTAACCCATTTCACAAACGTTTAGCTTAAAAAGGACACTTTAAAGTAACAAATGGCTCTAAATATGTTGAGATTCACTATTTAGAAACATAACCAATAATAATTATTTACTCTTACCTTTATAGCATTAACAAACAGCTTTTTTTCAAAATTTTAAAAAAATTCTAAAATTCTTGCTTTTGACGCAAAAATTTTAAACATGCTTTTTTTCACAGAAATAATGATCAGGAAATCTTCGCTACATGGATAAAAGAACAGAGTCCTATCATAATCAACTATGTTCCTATAGCTCGGGAACTTCGTTCCGTACATAAAAACGCTTGACTCTATTTTGTATATTCAGATTAGATCGTCTTAGGAAAGATTCCTGAACAGTTTCAGCTGTTCAACAGTTCTCTTTTTCGACAATTTCGATTTATAATTGAATCTGTTCGACTTAAAATTATTTTGAAAAATTTCGTCGTCTCGGATTAAAGCAAGCTACAATCGTCGAATCGAATGTAAACAAAACAAACACGCGAGCTCTTGCCAAACGGTGATTAACAAATTCGACCCTTTTTTTCGCCACGTAAGAGAATTACATATATAGATCTGCTTACTTCTCCACTCTGATAGTTCGATAAACAACGAAAACAGATAAAAACAAGAAATGAAGAGATGAATGAAAAAGCAAGACAGACTTAGGATAGGGCTTCACACCAAACAGTTTTGAAAGCACTAAAATCTGCTCATCGCACAGAAATAAGTGATATAATGAGCGAGGGCGAATAGCTATCCTTTTTGTCTTTAAACTTAACTAGAACTGTATTTTTGGATGCTCCTGTTGGTGCTAACACAAGTAATGCTCTCTCTCTCTCTTTAACTAATGCTCTTTCACCCAAGATTCGCCTTCGCAGTCTTGAAATATTTTTCTTCCATTTCTCTTTCATTGACTGTTTTTAGGTTTTGTATTCATTTTCATGTTGACTACACGGGAACTTGGCGGCTTATTACGTATTGGTTTTCAGTCTAAAGCTGAAGAAAGATATAACGGTATTTTTCTAAAATACAATTAAGATAAAAATCACTATAAGTTTGGGCCTATTTGAAATAAAGCTATATTTAGAAAATCGCATTTCAATTGTATTCTAGTAATATTTTTATAGCACTGCTTGTTTCTCAGCCGATCAGCATTCACTGCTTTGGATATTTTACGAAAGATAAACTATTTTTTTTAAATACTTTAATTAATATATTATTTCACTATTTTGTTAGAGTTAACAAATGCATTGTGTTTTCCTGATTCCGCCTGGAAATAACTTATTGAAATATCTATATTTTCCCAAAAATGCACATCGAAAGACTGGATCAAACAATAGTGACAGGTATGGAAAAGTGGTCTAAGTCAAACAATTTTCTCTTTATAGCTTTGTACGTTTTTCAGACAGAGTAGGGAAACATTGTACGTGAATAGATAAATGTAAGGAGAGCATTTTACTAATTGACATCTTTGCATTGCGTTACCGAATAAAATTTAAATTTTTGCAACTTTTTATTATCAATCTTTTTGAAAACAGATTGTTTTCATACAAATTCTTACCTTCTTTCATGAAACTTTGTAATTGGAACTATATGTCTAAGATCATTATTTAAGGAAATAAGCGCTTGTTCCACTTTTTTGGGACACAATATATATATATTAGCTGCGTGGGCCGTCGTTGCACGGATTATCTCCAATAATGCGTAATTCCTTGGCGAAGAGAATAAGTGAGGTCACGTGAAACCTGCCCAACATTCTCTCCTAAATAAATAGGGAGAAATGGTCCGGTTCAAAAATTCGGTCCGAGTAAACGCGTCGAAAACGACTTATTTAAAATAATTGCAAAAAAAAATCGTTATTTTGTAAATTTCCGACTTCGGAATTATTTTTTCGTCTGGCTTTAGTACGGAGGAAGGGACTAAGATATCCTAGGTCCTGGGTTATGACCTAGCTGTGTAGCCCGGTGTCGCACTGTCTTTCTCGAATATTGGTCCATTCCCTGGAGGAGAGAAGAAGTGAGGTCACGTTACACATGCCCAACATTCTCTTATAAATAAATAAGGAGAAAAGAGCGGTTCAAACATTCTGTCCGTGAAAACGCGTTGAAATCTGTTTTATACCGTTTCGTGGCGAAATGAATGGTCTATCCGATTCTGGAATTACCTTTTTGTCTAACATGAGTATGGAGGGAAGAAGATAAATCTGCTTTGCTCGGTATCCATATTTTTTTCATATGCCCACCTCCAGTTCACATACGCATGAAGCAAGATGCACTGCAGACCTAAAATATCAAAGTTAAACCTCGCGGAAAACAACATTTTTAGTAAAAACACTATTTCAGCTGTTCAATTTTCCCTGTTTCTTCATCCATTATCCGAACACAACGCCATCCATATAGCATTTTTGCCTTGTTGAGGGTTCCATATTGCATTGTTGTATTTTTGATGGAATCATATTGCGCTGTTGCATCTTTCAACAATGAAAGAGAAACACACAATTAAATATTTGGAAAGTCAGCGTTCTGCTTTTATTATTTTGCTTTGTTTTTCTGTAAAAGAGTGTTGTGTGTTTTCTTTTGTAAATGTATGTATAAATATATACATTGGTAGTAAAAATTGCAGAAACTTTTTGAAATTACTTTAAGATTCCCACATTTTTTCAATTCCTACTATTAGTTCACACTCTCCCTATATATATATATATATATATATATATATATATATATATATATATATATATATATATATATATATATAGGGAGACTATACTGGTAAAAGGCGTCATTTTTTTCATGTATTTTTGTCAGAGGGTAATGCTGATTACTTTTTTTATTCTCTCTATTGGATATGTTAAAAAAGACTTTGTAAAGTTTTATTCAATTCCTACTGTTAGTTCACACTCTCCCTATATATATTTATATATCTTGTTCAAATTTTCAATCGTTAATAAAATACTTTTTATTCATCCACTCAAGTTCAAATACATTTTTTAAAACTTGTAGTGGATGACACTTGATATTAATACAGTTTTTCAAATATTAATTCATTAACTAAATTTAATTAATTAATTCTAGTTTTATATGGGAGAAAAAAATTCTTTTATATAAGATATTTAGCAGGATATAAATTTAGGAATAAATACCGTCATTGACGAAGGGTGTAGATCGCTGACCTAAGTAGGAATTGACTTTAAATTTTTTTTTATATTACTTGTTTCGAATATTTAAGGAGAGGCAGGATGAATTTTCCCTGAATTTTGAAGGATTAAACTCACAATTTGCACTGAGTATTCGGGAAAAGAGGTAATTTAGAGGACCGACAAGAAATTGATGAAGATCAAATGGAATTTTTGATCACCCTGCTTCACAGAAAGCAGATAATGATTTATAACTCTCTTCAATTATTTTTTATATGCGCAATATTTACATGCAGCTTTGTTAAAATGGCGAGAATATTCGGGCAGATATAAATGTATTCTGAAAAAATTCCAAAATTTCCTCTATATTTTTTTCCTTACCATATGCAGAGTTTTCAACCTACTTACAGAATACTTGGTAATATGTTTAAAAAATGCATTAAAATTTGAAGTAAAGACTTTGAATATCAAATATATATAATCTTACCATAAGAAGTTTCTTATTAAAATCATTATTGTGTGTCAATCTTCTTCTGAAGTCGGAAATCTAAAAATGAAAGAATAAAACAGAGCTTGGAAATGACATTTTACAGTTTTATAGTTCATGTGGACCTGTCAGAAGATTTTAGATAAAAAGTAGTTAGAACTGGGAAAAGAACTTTGAAAAATTCATAGAAACTGTAACTCTGGTTTCAGTATATCAAGGCATTTTTCCATGCGTCGAGCCATTGTTCCATCTGAAACAAGGAAAAAAAAAATATTAACTTTAATACTAAAAAGACGGAGAGCGGTCATTTTGACCGCAAATTAATTTCAGACGCTCATATTTCCTTTCTTTTTCCTTAGATTTCTTATTCCTTCAATGAATTTGACTAATTAATCATAAAGAACATGTGAACAAAAATTATTAGTTTTTGCTCGTCGACACTATAAAAGTCTATACTTAGAAAGGCTGCCTGTGGTCATTTTGACCGCTGATCAAACAAGATACCCTATGTTGCTTTTTCCACTCTATTTTTTTGTATACTGTCATGTTTTACTATTCTTTTAATATTTTGTTTTTCAAATATGATTTGAGGAGAAGGAATGTAAATGAGATGGGGTGAAGGTGTGAAATTGCGGTTTTCAGCAATACTTTTTTGTGCTCGAAGCATCTTCTTTATTGAAATGAGATATCCATTTCTTAAGATGTTCTTCGCCTGTTGTGTCTGCACGCAGAAACACGAGCTCTTACGTCATTCAACGGTGCAGCGCCGGAAGTATAGCGTATTCTCTGTTAGCTTCGTGATGTTGTTACAACAATACGTAATGTGAGATAACCACCTTCCGAATTTTATCCCCCAAATATAGGGCTAAAAATTTTAATATCATTTGATTAGGTTTAAAATAGGTATAGATTGGAATTTTTTGCATAACATTGTATTGTCACCGAAAACCCACTACTGTGTTAAATTTCAAAGCTGTAACTCGATTAAAAGTATGTAAGAAATCGATCTCAAGATTTGAGGACATGACACAGTGAATTTGAATAAAAGCTTTTAAAATCAAGCGCCTTGATTATATTTTGAATTTAGCTGATGAAATGCGAAACAATTATGTTTCCTCTAAGTCATCTATGATTTGAGATTGCTTTTCAGGTACAGATGATAGTCCACTACCTCAAGCAGGAAGCTCAAACAATGCCAAAACAATCAATGCTGCAATAAAAATTTAAGCATTTGTTGTGATTCCAGAAGTTCAGCTTACGGCTATTGTACAAGCAAAGTGATAAAGCTGAGTGTTTGTAGAAACTGTAAAAAAGAGTAATATGAGTAAAAATTATTTTGCAATAATTATATTCTTAATTGTATGCATTTTAAAAGTGTTTATCATATGCAATATAAATTGAAAATACTTTCTGTATTTCAAAGTAATTTCCTTTGTACAAAATTATTTATTTTGCATTTTATTGATTGAAAAAAAATTTGGGTATAACAAAGCTGTTGCACAACAGACAACGGTGCTAATATAGTTAAAGTGCAATCTCAAATCATAGATGACTTAGAGGAAACATAATTGTTTCGCTTTTCATCAGCTAAATTCAAAATATAATCAAGGCGCTTGATTTTAAAAGCTTTTATTCAAATTCACTGTGTCATGTCCTCAAATCTTGAGATCGATTTCTTACATACTTCCAATCGAGTTACAGCTTTGAAATTTAACACAGTAGTGGGTTTTCAATGACAATACAATGTTATGCAAAAAATTCCAATCTATACCTATTTTAAACCTAATCAAATGATATTAAAATTTTTAGCCCTATATTTGGGGGATAAAATTCGGAAGGTGGTTATCTCACATTAATTTCCTTTGTACAAAATGATTTATTTTGCATTTTATTGATTGAAAAAAAATTTGGGTATAACAAAGCAATTTCCTTTGTATAATGTGATTTATTTTGTATTTTATTAATAATAGATTACATTTATATTGCATTCTTGGAACATAAAAACTATTGTAAAATGAAAAATAGCGATAAGCGGGAGATTAATTAGAAGAAAATGTAAAATCTCGAAACGAAATGTTTAAAAACAAGTATTAGCAAAGAAATCATGAACAAAAGTTGTCAAACAGGCAGAAAGCGCACAACATCAAAACCTCATTTTGCTTATATTGTTTTCCTGCGTCAGATCGACGGAGATAACACTTTCGAGACGTTTTCAATAAATTTTATACACTCAGTATATCGAATAAAAAATTATGCCTCATAAAACTATCTATTTGAAATTGAAAAAAATATTTACTTTTATTTGATATTTGTTTGGAAACGCAATTTCATGATTTATTATTGTCTTTTTATTCTTTTAGGCTTCTGAAAAAACACTCACTTCGTGCCAACCAGTATGACACGAGGCTTACAAAAATAAATACTCTAGAGATAGTGGAATGGAGTTTCAAGATTGATAGTATAAGTCCTATATCCAAGTTACATATAGGGGAAAGTCGGGTAAGACGACAAAGTGTTTAAGATGACGAATTGGATTTTTCTCGAAATTTTCCCTAGGTGAATGCTATGCTTCTGCATCATCATAGACCTATAGCGACCAGCTACCCGTGTCACCCCAAAAGATTCCATTCCGCTATAAGCGTGATTCGCAGCGTTTGGTTGTTTCTTGGGAAGGGATAGTGTTCACGAAGTAAATATTCGAAAAGAGCTAATCAAAACGTTTTTAAAGATGTATTATTTTAATTTTTTTGATGAGTTGATATTATTCAATTGTTTTTTAAATCAAAAGGCGAAGTTGTGTAAGACAACAAATTAGGTGTAGGTGAAGATGATAAATCCCTCCACGTCAATTTATGAGTTCGTCGTGCTACCTGACTGCCACTTGTCTTTCACTGGCACTCCAGTGAAAAATCAGTATCTCATTAGAAAAGAAGATAGAAGGAAAGAAAGATAAACGAAAACTGTGAGAACTGAAAAAGGCTGAAGTTAATCAGACTAAACGTAACAAAACCTGCTAATAATTCTAACGAAAAAAAGAAAGTAGCTAAGCGACATCTCGACTTCTAATGTCCTGAATCTGAAGACTCAATTCATTCATTTCAGTTTCTTTACGTTGAAGCTGATGACAATCTGGACCCATAGGACCTTGATAATGAAGACTGCATCGTTTGCAGTAAGCAGGGGAAAACGGAATTACGATTCCAATGTTTTCCGTGCAAGTTCTTGTCCAATTCCACCTGTATTAGATGGGACAAAATCCAAGCCCATGGAAATGCGAATTTCGCAACTGATTTCATATATTAAGGTTTGATTCTCAAATTTCGATTGATAATATTTCATTTGTTTTGTGCTGTTTTCAGGCCGATTATGTTTGTTTTCTGTTATTTGCAATTTGTTATGATCAAGATGTGATCATGACAAATTGCACATTGAGCAGTTTGAAATAGTTTTTGGATAGCATATGGATATTGAAATAAATTGTTATCTCAGTTCGTCATCTTACCCCCACAGTCGGATAAGATGAAGAAAATGACTTTTTTTCTAAAATGAAATTTTGGGGTCTCATATTTGAAAATAAAAATTTTAAGAAATATCACTTTAAAATAAAGAGTCGAAGAATATTTTGTCGAAACAATAGTTCCCATGCAATAAATATTGAGGTCAGGGAACATTCCCAAAGCTGAAGGTCATCACCAATCATTGTTGGTGTGGATGATACGAGCAAAATAATTAATTTGGAGCAATGTTTCCTACAAGATGAAGAAATATCCGCAAAACTCCAATGAAACATGGGTTATGACATTCCAGTAAAAGAAAGCAGTTGTTGCCGTTTGAAATTTCAGAAATTTTGTCACTGTTATCGTAATAATTAGAGGTGGAATATTTTTCTACATCATTCTTGAGCGTATAATTTAAAGTGGCAGCATCCAAAAAATACAATCCACTTCCTAGAAGGTGTGATTACCAAATCTCCTATAACGGCGAAGTTCTGTTTCTTATCACCCTGTATATCGTCGTTTAACAAGCAACATCACCTATCTCAAGTTTTTGAAATTTCAAAAAGAAAGAAAAAGAGCCACATTTTCGCAGTCAAAAACGAATATTTCTTAATTTTTTTTATATCTTGTACGACCATGCTGTCTCATGTTCATATCAGATGTTAAAAAAATTCATAAATATTCGTTATTTGCTGCGAAAAATTCAGTTTTCCTTCCTCAATAAAATTTTAAAAAACGATATAGATTCTTTTGCTTGTTAAGCGACGATATATAACCTGAGAATGAAATTCTGATTATGGTAATCATGCCTAAAAAACTGTTAAAAATCATGTTTGATCCATCGATTAATATGAAACAATAGAGAAGAATTTTGCTTAATATGTAATATTCACACTAATAGAAAAGTAAACTAGCACACTTAAGGCAAAAGTTTTCAAGCGTGTGGCATGCGAAGATTTATTTTGTTAGAATAACATCCGGGTTGTAAGCTACAGGAGAGCATTTTGGAACGGAACTTATAATTTTGAACCGTAGTCATATGAAGGACTACACCTGAATTGGTAAAGGCATCAGAGCAAGTGTTTCTATCAGTGATGTAGAGAGGGTAAGTGGCGGCCGGGTCATAATATGACTTTTTCGTCCCCCATCATCAATTCCATAGCTTTGTAAACACCTATTGCGGCATTTTATATTTTTGCTTCCTCATCGTATTTGACTTTATAAAGTGACATAAACGCATCACATTTTGCCACCATTGCAAACGGCGTAGCAAGAGTAAGTGGAATGTAATATGAATTTTTTTATCCCAGTCGTCGACAGCGGCTTAACAAGCATAAATGACACGAGGAGTATGGTATTATTTTTACACCCCTTCATCATATTTTACTTTTTTAAAAAGGCATAGATGTATTAGAGTTTTGACTGCGTGGTGCCTCATAAAACAGGCGCCCGGGGCATCAATAATCCATCTCCCCGGTCGCCACGCCGCTCGTTTCTGTCATTTCGGAGGAAATTGTCAATCTCTCTTCTTGCTCTGCTAAATACAAGCTATTATTGGACAATTCGCAGCATGATTGCAGACTCTTAGGAAACAATGTTACGCTGAGTTTCAATAAAGTACATCGTTTGTTGTAAGTGATTGTTTTAGAAAATTCCGGAAATCATTTCAATTACTTCGAAGATTAAAAGGTATTTTTATATTTATCGTGGCTTTATATTGTAGTGTATTACAGGATGAATTAACAGACTTTTTATAAAAAAAACACTTTTATTTTAACATAATTTTCACCAAAATACCGTTCATTCGCTGGACTATATACATCAGTCGTTACATTTCAGTCTCTCTCCAATTCAATCGTTTTAAATCTTAAAAACTAACATTTTTTCGGCGTTGCTAAGCAACGCTCGTAAGTGTCTTATATCCACACTACATTTTAGAAAGAAAACTTTAGAAATAACTAAATATATTTGTAACGAATATCACAACCTGTCCCCCTCCAAAAAACTTTAAGTGAAAATCTTTTTAAATTAAAGTTGGTTAAAATTTCTCTTTGTGGATAATAATTATATATCTTTGTCTTCATGACATTTTTTTAAGAACAATATTTGTCTTTTAACAAAACATTTTCATGTGCATAAAATAAGTAATACAGATAAACATCAAATATACAAACAAAATAAAAATAAATAGTATAAAAACATATATGAATTTCAAAACAGATAAGAAAAGTTGCTAATCAGGCCAAGGTGTGCGGCTTAATGCATCTACATGTTTATGGTTTTTTCCACTTCGATGAACTACTGTGTAGTTATAAGGCTGTAATGCCAGTGCCCATCTCATAAGTCGTGGATTTCGACTCACATTATTTTTAAGCCAAACTAAGGGGTTATGGTCCGTTATGATGAGGAATTTAGTATGCCCATCTAAATAACACTGCAGTTTTTTACAGCAAATATTATGCCAGCGCATTCTCTTTCTGTAGCAGAATACTTTTTCAGATCCTGAAAACTTTTTGCTAAGGTATAATACAGGATGTTCTTTGTCATTATCATCCTTTTGAGCTAAAATTACGCTCATACCAGAATTTGAAGCATCAGTTTGTAGTATAAACTCTTTATTGAAATCAGGAACGTATAGTATAGGCTGTTGCGACAATTTGTCCTTTAATTCTTTAAAGGCTCTTATACATTCTTCTGTCCAATTTATCTTTCCTCGCCTTAGCTTACCTTTCAAAGTTCCTGTTAAAAGTGCAACTATAGAAGAGAACATAGGAATACAATGATTATAGTATCCTGCTAATACTAGAAATGCTCTCACTTGACTTTTTGTAGTCGGTACGGGAAAATCTAGGACTGCTTTTACTTTCACTTCATTAGGTGTTCTTATACCGCGACCTACAATGTGTCCTAAGTACTTGACTCTGAACATATCTTGTTCGATTTTGATGAAATTAAAGAAAGCTGTTCTTTAAATGATAAACTAAATGAATAACAAATACAAGAACTGCATGACCTGCCGTTAAATTTTTCAAAGATATTTTCTAATAAACCCGGTAAAACGCAGTTAGTGATGCATGATACTCAACTGATAGAAAATACGCCGATCCAATGTAAACCCTACAGAATTTCACCTACACAAACTGAAATACTGAAAACAGAAATTGATAAAATGCTGAAACATAAAATAATTGAAATAGGAGATTTGGATTACACCTCCCCCATGACTTTAGTTGCAGTAGCCGGAAAAATTCCTAGACCTTGCATTGATTATTGAAAGTTGAATGAGATAACGAAAACACAATTCTTCCCATTACCAAATATAGAACAAAGAGTGGAAACCGTAGCAGCCGCAAAATACATATCAGTTTTAGATTTAACAAAATGATACTGGCAAATACCGTTAACACGAAACGCGCAAGGAATAGCCACTTTTGTAACAAGTTTCGGAACATTTAGACCGCTACGTATGCCTTTTGGCCTTAAAAATGCAACATTTACATTTAGTAAAATGATGGCTGACATTCTTCATGGATGTGATCATTTTGCAGTACCTTACTTAGATGATGTTGCAATATACTCAAACTCATGGGGAGAACATCTTATTCATCTGATTGCTGTAATGTCAAAAATAAAGGATGATGGTTTAACCATTAAACCAATAAAGTGC
Source organism: Araneus ventricosus (assembly GCA_013235015.1). Lineage (NCBI taxonomy): Eukaryota > Metazoa > Arthropoda > Arachnida > Araneae > Araneidae > Araneus > Araneus ventricosus. The sequence goes on from BGPR01004043.1 coordinate 85,717, forward strand.
AAATTTGCTCAAGATCGAGTGAAGTACTTAGGACACATTGTATAAGAACACCTAATGAAGTGAAAGTAAAAGCAGTCCTAGATTTTCCCGTACAAACTACAAAAAGTCAAGTGAGAGCGTTTCTAGGATTAGCAGGATATTATAATCATTATATTCCTATGTTCTCTTCTATAGTTGCACCTTTTAAACCAATTAAACCAACCTTTAAACCTTTTAAACCAACACTTTGTTGACCGGTGACGAGATAACTCGTCTTTTCATGCCCGAACGTTGTTGACCGGTGACGAGATAACTCGTTTTTGCACTTTGATATTTTTTTCTAAGTTCATGAAATGCAAATATTTTTTCAAAAACTTGCAATGCAAAATTTTGTCATGTTGGCTTTTCAAAATCAAAATTACTTTTCTGATTTCTGTTTCCATTGCATTGTAAAAATTTAAAAAATTTGAACCATGTCGGAAGAACTTTTTAGCGAGTTATATGCGGATGTTTTGTCGGATTGTCCGAGTGATTTCGAGTTCAGTGATTCTGATAGTGATGATTCAGACATTAGACCATCAAAACGACAAAGAAGAATTCTTTCCGATAGTGAAGCAGATAGTGATGAAGAGTGGAATGATATTGATATTGTTCCTTCTTTGGAAGATTATTCGAGAAATTCGAGAGTACCGAACTTCGAATGTGATCCACCAAGCATCGTTGATGTAATCGATTCGTTTTTGATGATGAATTTTTTAATTTAGTTGTTTCTCAAACAAATCTATATCACACCCAAATGAAAGATTTGCATAAAAATTCAGCCAAAACTTTACAGTGGAAGGAAGTAACAACGAACGATATGAAAAAGTTTCTTGGATTGTTGGTATTGATGGGTTATTGTTTTGTGCAAATAAAATGTTTTGAAAATCACTTCGAATTTTATTCAATTACATTTTTGGCCCCGGTGACATGAGATATTTTCTATATCAAATAGCGGGTGCCATGCATACATTTTTGTGCGAAATGGCCGGTCAACAAAATAAATTTTTGTATGAAATTGCCGGTCAACAAAGTGTTAACAGGAACTTTGAAAGGTAAGCTAAGGCAAGGGAAGATAAATTGGACAGAAGAATGTACAAGCGCCTTTAAAGAATTAAAGGACAAATTGTCGCAACAGCCTATACTATACGCTCCTGATTTCAATAAAGAGTTTAAACTACAAACTGATGCTTCAAACTCTGGTATGGGCGTAATTTTAGCTAATAAGGATGATAATGACAAAGAACATCCTGTATTATACCTTAGCAAAAAGTTTTCAGAAACTGAAAAAAGTATTCTACACTGTAAAAAATTTCTTCGCAAAATTACGGGCAGTGACCGACAGCCCAGGGTCCGTCCATTGCCCGTTAAAATACATTTTGCCCGTAAAAAATTCTGACCGTGATTTTATGAATGTGGCCGTAAACCTATGGCCGTAATTTCCTGGCCACTGACCGTAAATTTAGAAGTTGACCGTATAAAAGTTCCCGTTAATTCCTTGTCAGTGCCCGTAATTTTGGAAGCTCACCGTATAAAGCTGCCCGTGATTTCCTGGCCACTGACCGTAAATTTGGAAGTTTTCCGAATAAAATTACTCGTTATGTTCTGGATAATGCTCACAATTTTTAAAAGTTGACCTAATAGAAGTAGCTCTAACTTCTGACTATGACCTAGAATTTTGGTTCATGACCACAAATTTGAATGCTGACCACCTAAAACTGCCCCTCAATTTCTGACCATGAATCCAAATTTTGAAATTCGCTCGTACAAAAATGCTCATTAATTTGGAAGTTAGCACCCTCAAAAAAAGAGGAAATTGGTTCCTGACCTCTGCTCATATGTTAGGAGCCCATTGTATTAAGAAGAGCCCATCATGGAGGTACTGTAGAATTTCTTCAAAACCAGTATACATATAATCAGAAATAAATTAATTATACTCGAAAGACAGAAACCAAAATCAAAATATCTTAAAAACTTGAATAAATTTTATGAAATATTTAGTACATCATTTCAATATGTGTAATAATGTAGAGGTATTAGAAAATACTAAACTTTTAGTGTACAGTTAGTTACTTTATAAGTCATAAAGAAAATTTTAGACCAGAGACAATGTATAACTGTGCATTAGGCATTAAGTTAATGACCAACTACTTCTTTTCCCCAAGGCTAAACTGTTTTTTGTACCACTAGCCAAAGAAACAAAATTTGACTTTAAATTGTATTTTTCTTTTCGGTTAAATATACTTTTCCATTAATGGAAAGCACAACATGTTAAATTTAACACAGTTAACTTCAACAAGTTCTCACTGTTCAGCCCACATGTTTAAAAACTCTCAGGTACACACAATTGTATAGCACAGTTGATATATGAATTCTTAAATCTTATTCACACTGCAATGTAATAGAATAAAGAGGTATGATGCCCCACTCTTTCTCCAGTATTTAATGAATTACAAACATAAACAGATATATGAATTATAATTGTATACGACAGATTGATGAAACATTAAATTATGAAATATAATCTTAAATCACTTAGTGAAATTATGTTCAAATAACAGGTAAAGCAATTCAATTGAATAAAAAACAATTTATTAAAAATATGACTTACAAAAACATATATACAGACATTTATACACATAGACAACGAGTTGTAAAAATATACATACTAGCAGTACGCGCATGGCGTTGCCTGTGGAATCAGGACTTCAACAAAATGAAAAAAAAACCACAATGACATGAAAAAGTTTTGAAAACAAAAGATACACATTGATTTTCCCACTTATTTTTTTTTTCGTGACAATTACAAAAGTTAATCCAAACAATATTAAGAAATTGCAACGTGAAAATCATTATTATATTGAAGGCAAAGTATGCGAGAAGAATAAATACCCGGAAACGTGTTGCGGGAGAAAACTAGCCCAGCGGGGAAAAAAAACAAACGGGAAATGATATTTTAACCATTCTTGTTTTAAATCCGACAGAACCATTCTAGTTATAAGCTGAAAAAAAATAATAGTGTTATTAGAACGTTGGATGCAACTAATTTAAAAACAAAACATTTCGATGGCAAAACAGACTATTTTTTAAAAATTTCTCGAAATGGAGGAAAATTCTGTAAAATGACAAAAACCAAGTATGCATGGCATCGTCCAGAGGTACTTTCTCTACGGAGACGGTGCAAACAAGATCCAGCTGATAAGGATTTCCTGAAAGGATAAAATAAAAAAAATTAGACATAATTGAAGAGCCGAGTGGATGAACATGTTAAAATTTTGTTAACTTTAAAAAATCAAAAACATCAGATTTAAATAAAAAAAAAATTACAAACCATGATTACAATACAATAACAATTCAATAAGTTAGGTACAATTAACAGAATCAAGAGACTTAATATTTTCATTATATATTATAATTTCATTCATGGCACACATTTTGTTTCTTATTTTTGGAAGCTTTGGATCCTTTATCGTGATTCATCCTTAGAAAACACCTGTTAACTACAAATTGGACAAAGAAAAATTCTTCAGTAATTTTGCTATTTTCAAAGTTTAACAAGCTTAATTTAAGTTCATTGAAAAAGAAATGTTAGTAGAATCGAACACTATAGCACCCAACCCTTTATATATATATATATATATATATATATATATATATATATATATATATATATATATATATATATATATATATATATATATATATAATGCTGTTTCAAAGGCACCAAATACTTTTTTTTATACACAGGATACTAGTGTATATTGAAAAAAAAAATTGTTTTTAGAAAAAGACATACGTTATATGGTAATGATGTCAAAAAGTAAATTTACTATTGGTTATCTGTTTAATGTAAAGCTATGATTGGTACAAACATGTTTAAAAAAATTCCAAAAACATACAAACTGACAAGAATTATTAAGCCTTTTACCTACCCACAAAAGTTAATTTATTTTCTCACCTCATGTAAAAGGCTATTTTAATAATAAAATATATATATTAGAATACAATGTAACATTTAAACATAAAAAAATGAATTACTTTGAAATTTATAGCTTTAATATATTTAAAACAAATTTAGTTTATGTTATAATTTTTTTTTGTTTTAAATACGCATATCTAATTGCTTCCAGGCATCAATTAGTTTTCTTGGTTGGATCGGTCGAAGAATTACTGTTGATACGATTCTTGGAGATATTTATCTCATTCTGCTGCAACTCCAATGTCTTCTATGCTTTCCATGCTGAAAAGTCATAGAAAACTGTTTTTAGAACAACAAATTACTCTGCATCTTAAAACAAATCACTAAATGATAACTAATATTTGAATATTGCATAAGATTTTCCCCCAACATCCCATCAACCGACTGAGCTGAAATTTTGCATGCACGTGTACATCCAAAGATAATGCAATAGCTGACAGGAGCTTCTCAAAAAATATAAAGTAAACATATATTTGAGCTCATTTCGGTTAGCTGAGCATGTAGATGTGCGCTGATCTGGAGCTGTTTGTTTAGTACATTATAAAAATGGTTAACTTGGAGTTTAGGGTGCATACTCACTTCGTTTCCTGTAAGCTCGCCAAGAGAAGAGTGTGCCAGAACATTTGTTTTGGATTCAAGTTGAAAATTTTTTCGGCATTGTTTGAGCATGCGCCGACAGTGATTTGTTTACAGGTCTACGGTGCATGCCCTTAATTTCACCTCATTTCCATTGGTCGGCGTACGAATTTGAATAATACTTCATTTGGAATTCTGGATCATTTACCAAACGATATTTTTCAATAACCGTTTGCTCCTCTTCTGAAGATTTTCGTTCATTTAATTTATTGATTCTCTTTTTCTGTGTTGCTAGTTATGGCTTCCAAATATCTAATAAGGAGTGTTTTTTCTGGAAACAATAGTTCCCTTGCTACGTTTCATCGTCTTCAGATATCGTGCTTTTCCCGTGTGTTTCGTTTCTCAATGAAAAAGCGAATCTACGAGGGGCCCACTTTGCTGAAAGTGAAGCCGCTGATGTTTTTTTAAATTAAAAAAATTTGCTCAGTGCACACTTGCAATGTTGAAGGCATTGCATGCTCAATGTCTCGTTTTGAGATGCCATAAGCATCGAATACACAGGAGATCTAAAAAACTCACTGTGCATCCTAAACAGCGTTTGGCAACAAACAAATTTGTTCCAAAGAAAATTGGCGAGAAAACAGTACGCACCCTAAACTCCAGGTTTACCTTGGGCTGCTTGGATGGCCAGTTATTTTATTTTTATTTGCCTTTATTTCATTGGGTTTATTTCTCGACTCATTTCCCAAATAAGAAAATTTCAAAATTATAAAATTTAATTTTTTTGTAAGATAACCATTTTTTTCTTTAATAAAATATTTCACAAATAATGCCAAATCATATGAAACGATTCCTTCAGAAAGGTCGTGGCCAAGGCAAGGTGGCAATCCAGGCTCACAAACATGAAAATATGTCAACTCATTGAATAGTAATGGAAACTTAATTCTTTCAAATGACTCATTACCTACAATGTTGACACAACTCCAGTCATATCTTTCTTTTGTTCGTGTCTGACCAACTGAAAATGGTTTATTACGAAATTCATGTTTTTTTTATTAGTAACAGCTGTAGGCCATTTTTACACGAAAATACTCTATAACCATCCAGGCCCAATTTTAGTAACAAATAGTTGCCACTGGGAACCCTATACATACATACACATATATATTTGCATACACACACACATAGGGTAGATGCTCCAGTTTTGGCTTCGTTGGATATGTTTTTCCAATAATTAACCAGTAATTTCAAATTAACTAATAAGAAGCAATCCAATACTTTAAACAATCCTTATTTGACTATTTTCAATCTGATTGGTTCATTTTTCTCAAACATGCGACTTCTAAAAAAATTAAATGCATGACCATGTATTGTATACTCACAACTGTTACGGTTTTTGTTAAGGAACAAATATTTGAAGTTTTTCATCATCAAGCTCTCAGAATTAAATGATTAATCTAAAACTTTTACCCTTGCGGTTTATGAGGTAAACTTTCTTTTTATTCCGATTTCATATCAAAATTAATTATTTTTAAGATTAAATGGGTGGTGGCCAAAAGTGGAACACTACATATTTCAGTTTTGGCCACATAACTTCATTATTGTGTTTTGAGCCATTACATAAATTTAAGAATATCTGGATGAAATAAAATCAACTAATTTAGTTTTGCTTTTAAAATAAAAGCAACTTAATTTTATTTCTAAAATAAAAGTAACTGATTTAGTTTTGTTTCTAAAATGAGAAGCAACTGATATAACTTTATTTCTGAAATAAAAGTAAATGATTAAGTTTTATTTTCATTTTAAATAGTAATGGCTTCAATTAAAAATAAGGCAAGTAGCATTTCCATAAAAAAAATTTGCTACTCGCCATCTAAAGTTGGTAATACAGTTACGGCCATTCAAAATGGAATGTCAAAAACATCTCCATTTTGAACATTTACCTCACATTTATGTTAGAAAATTTTAACTTGAGGAATCCGACTCGAGTGATAAGGAATATTCTTTTATAGGCATGGATTGCTCTAAATTTAAAAATGATTCTGCGGAATTTGATTAATGTTGCAATTAAAAATTATAAAAATACATATTTGTGGATATTATTAGCGAGTATAATAATGAAAATTCTTGATTTTTAAAAAAATCTATGCTTTTGCAATGTAAGTTTGTTCCTCTCCCCATTTTTTGTTTCATATTTTATCAAAAAAAAATTATGCGAGTATATATAGTTTAAAATTATAGTTTGTATTTTATCAACCAAATTAAATTGTTTTCGGCATTCCTGTTTCTTTTTTTAAAACTGAAATCTGCAGCTAAAATCAGTTTAGGTAAATTTTATTACATATCTTTATAAATTCATCAAAAAAATCACATTTAAAATAACAGAAAATAATGCACTAAAATAAATACTTCATAATGATTTATTTTTACTTAAAATTCATTAAAATGTCTCTTAAAAATATAATATTAATGTGGCCAAAACTGATGCAAATTGGGTTAATTTACTTAAAAAATCATAACTCTAAATCTAAAATATTCTTCAGAAAATTTTTATAACTAGCAGAAAACCAATAAAATTTGCTAAAGAATAGTATAAGTATGATTTAATATGCTTTAAATAGTCATCCACTGTGAAATTTCTATTTCAAATTTTCTCTTTTTTTAAGGTGGCCAAAACTGGAGCATCTACCTTATATATTTTCATATACATACTCACATACACACACAGATATATAGAATGTATGTATGCATAAATAAAATTTAATGTGTGAATAGAAAGTGCGATTGTTCTATAGCAATTGATCTATTTCACCTGATGAATTATTAAAATCAATTTTACAGTGCTTTCAACATATTTGAGAAAAATCTCCTGAAAAATAGATTAACTACTGCTGCAGGTACATAAAGAGCACACAAAACTCAAAACAGAAATTAATTTTTTTATTACTATAGATCAATCAATCACACTTTCATAATGTTGAATCACAATCTGCATAAAATATGATCATTCAAACTATGAGGCTTGATTAGTCCAAGGTAAAAATCATCGAGTGTTTCAAAATTTTATAATTTGTACGTACAACAATGCATTCAAATACCGAGAATACTGAAATATTGAATATACTACTGAATATACAGAATATAGTGAGAATACTGAATTATTGAATATAGTGAGAAAACTGAATTATTGAATATAGTGAGAATACTGAATTATTGAATATAGTGAGAATACTGAATTATTGAATATAGTGAGAATACTGAATTATTGAATATAGTGAGAATACCGAATTATTGAATATAGTGAGAATACCGAGTTATTGAATATACTGAGAATAC
>BGPR01004043.1:94025-121155 GCA_013235015.1 Araneus ventricosus
CCCGTAAAAAGGGAAAAGTGGCTGGTGACCGTAAAAATTACGGGCAGTGGCCCTGAAATTACGAAAATTTTTGAGAGTGTACTACAGAAAGAGAATGCGCTGCCATAATATTTGCTGTTAAGAAACTGCAATGTTATTTAGACGGTGATACTAAATTCCTCATTATGACGGACCATAACCCCTTAGTTTGGCTTAAAAATAATGTGAGGCTAAATCCACGACTTATGAGATGGGCACTGGCATTACAGCCTTATAACTACACAGTAGTTCATCGAGGTGGAAAAAACCATAAAAATGTAGATGCATTAAGCCGCACACCTTGGTCTGATTAGCAACTTTTCTTATCTGTTTTGAAATTCATATATATTGTTTATACTCTGAATTCTTATTTTGTTTGTTTATTTGGTGTTTATCTGTATTACTTATTTTATGCATATGAAAATGTTTTGTTAAAAGACAAATATTGTTTTTAAAAAAATTGTGTCATGAAGAGAAATAAATATAAATAAAAGCCACAAAGAGAAATTTTTACCAACTTTAATTAAAAAATGTTCAATTAAAGTTTATTGGAGGGGGAGAGGTTGTTATATTCGTTATAAAAATATTTAGTTACTTCTAAAGTTTTCTTTCTAAAATGTAGTGTGGCAATACGATATTTGTCTTATGTTTTTAAGATTTAAAAAGATTGGAATTAGAGAGAGACTGAAATGTAACGACTGATTATATAGTCCAGCGAATGAACGGTATTTTGGTGAAAATTATGTTAAAATAAAAGTGTTTTTTATAAAAAGTCTGTTGATTCATCCTGCAATACATTACAATATTATCTTCTTTCGTTTTATGCGCCTTAACCTTTCAGGATTTTCGAACTGAGATTTTTTAATAAAAAATTATCTCAAGATCCATAGAGGACAAAGGAAGAGATAGATAGAGAGAGAGCTGCAACTACTAGCAGTAAGAATACCGACAGAAAAACGGAGTTTCTTCCTTAACTTCTAACTGCTGTGACAAATTTGTTTGCAAATAGTTAGAGGGCATTGTAGGATCTTATCCAGGTTTAAGAATCCGGATGACTACCACTGTTTTCCAGTATATGGGAAGAACTTTTAGCTTCAAGAACTGTTGTGTAAGATGGTAGAATTTCATAATTGTGATGAGTGGGGTGTTGTAAGTAATTTGTTTGAGATGGCATCAATTCACGGGGCTTTGCGAATATTTTGCTTTTTTATATATTTAATAATTTCTTCTGGTGGGGAAGGGTTCTGTTTGAGTGAGTGTGTTAAAAAGGTTAGTAATTGTATGATTTAAGAGATTTTCCGTTTCTAAATCTTGTATGTTGTTTAAGATTTCAGCGGGAGTGCTATAATATTTTACATGAGAATGTGCGTGTCGTACTTTTTACGGCACAATAATTTTCTTTCTTTTAACTCGCTCGGTGTATCTCAAAGATGCCGTTGGGTACATAATCTTAAAAAGAATAATGAAGGTAAGGCTGTCCGTCACAAGGCGCGTTTAGTCGCGCAAGGCTTCTCACAACGTAAAGGTGAAAATTACGAGGATACCTTTTCCTCGGTCATCAATTTTTCTCTAATACGATTATTTTTTGCCATTTTTGTGAACCTGTTACAATGATTACACTGGCAAGTAGATGTAAATTGCGCTTATCTGTATGCTAAATTAGACGAAACGGTGTATATGCGACAACCATCAGGCTATAAGAGCAAAAATATCCAGATTACGTTTGCTAATTAGGCCGAGCGCTCTACGGACTTAAGCAATCCGGAAGACAATAGTTTACTGAAATTTCCAGCGTACTAGAAAAATTGGGTTTTACAAAGTTGAAGTGGGCAAACGAAGTGTTTTTAAAGAACAAAGTTATACTTTTGCTATACGTAGACGATATTGTTCTTCTAGAAAAGACTAATGAAGAAATACAAGTGATGGTAAAATTGTTTGCAAATAATTTTCATTTAAAGATAATAGGAAAAACTGGGACTCTTCTAGGAATTCAGTTTATAGAAGAAAATAATAAAGTTTATTTATCTCAGGTGCATTACATAACCGAAGTTTATAATTGGTACAAGAAATTTTTACCGCCTATATCGTCACTTCCTATTTCGAAAGGCAGTGTTTATTCCAAGTTACAATGTCCCACGACTGATGAAGAAACTAAAGAAATGAAGCGTTATCCATATAGGAGTCAAATAGGATGCTTAGCTTTCATTGCATCGAGAACTAGAGCCGATATTAATTACGCTATTAATCTTTCTTCACAGTTTCAGTACATTGGAGCGGTTTGATGAAACTATTAGGATATCTACAAGCTACAAAAACTACAAACTATACATCGGAAACATTGCTGAAATTTCCTTGAATGCATACTCGGATGCCGACTTTGCATCTTGCACAGATGATAGAATTTCAGTAGCGGACATTTTCTGTGGAAATGCACCAGTTTCATGGAGAACCGCCAAGCAAAAATCGGTTACTCTTTCATCTATGGAGGCTGAATTCCTGAGTATTTGTGAAACGGCGAAGGAGCTGATGTGGCTAAAGAATGTTATTGAAGAATGCTGATCCACCAATGTGTTATTAGGTGACATTTCTTGTAAATTACTCAGTGACAATATGGCTGCAAATCAATTTTCTAAATCATCGATTGAAAATAATCGCACTAAGCATATAGATGTAAAATTTCATTTTATCAGAAATCTGTTAAATATAAAAGTGTTTAAATTATTGTATGTTAATACGAAGATGAATATTGCAGACATATTTACCAAAGCTCAGACAAAATTTCAGCTTAATAAATTTAATGAGAAGGTATTCAAAAATTAGATTTGTATGATATTAGAAGTAATTTATTAAAAGTTAATGTTATATAATGCGTAAATAAAATTTATTATTTGAACTTTTTAAAAAACAGCATTTGTTAGATGTTAAAGTATTGTATGATATATGTGTTAAATTGTTATTTATGTATGAAAATTCTAATGTATCATAATAATGGAATCATAGAAACAACTAAATTTTTATAACGAATATAAATGTTAAATTTTTAGGTATCATCAAAATTTAAATTGTAAATGTGCTGCGATAAAACTGATAGATTTATTTCAGTTTTTGGTAAATTTATATACAAATTTTTGAATTGGATTTATTTTAGGAATATAAATATAGCTGAGATACTGACGAGGGGGCATTTGTTGGGAATAAATTAAATCTCTCCTCTTTTATCGGCAGCATCAGCAAGACTATAACTTTCGAATCTTGTTGGCTCTAGTTGGTCAGCATTGCGATCGACGCTAACTGGAATGATATGCTGATTTGAATCACTGATTGATCCCAATCAGCATGTCATTGAAGAAGATGTAAATTTCTTAATCGCCACACATATATAAAGGTGCGATTCTAGTTTTCTTTCTCACTATTACACGCTGGTTGTCTCTCTGCCTTTCTGGCTTCTCCTTCCTCTTTCCGGAGATGTGAATGTGTCACGAGCTGTTATGATATATGTTAAGTATTGTTTCTTTTATTGTTATCTATCTTGTGTTATGGTTACGAGGGGTATCCATGTTGTGCCGTAATAAATGTCAAGTTAAAATTTAAACTGTCTCCATCGTTATTTGTGTGGATCTCTATCTTCATGAAAAATGAAATTTATCAATTCAGGTTAATTTTTCACAAGAGATTCTTCTAATTGTCAGCTTGAGTTCTATTGCTAAAATTGAAAAGTTACCCTAACTTTAAGATATGGCTTTATCAGTTGATTTCTCAATAAAAGCATAAAATTCTTTCTTTTCATCTTTAGAGCTTTAGTATAAGACTGGAACAATATAAATGAATTTACAGCACCCATATCTAATATTCTGAAAAATAGCGCCATAGACCAATGTTGAGTTCGCCGACAGCTTGAATAAATGGAACACTTCTTGCCAAATTCATCTACCGCTCATCTTGTCAATTTGTATAGCTCAATAATTTCTGGTTTCTTGTATACACATTGGTTTCACAGGTATGATGCATCAAGGAAACCAAAATAACTGCTTTTCTTTTGTTATGAACAAAAGAATTAAGCCTGATTTCATTCGTAAATACCTGCAGAAAGATCTACAAATTTCTCTTGTCTTGATCGCTTGAAAATCTTTTGGGATCTATTTTTATTTTTTGTTTTTTTTTTTAAATTATCTACAAACGTAAGACTTCTATCTTTTAGACAATTCCCTCACTTAATTGATAAAAACCAGCTGTCTGAAGTTATGTTTCAATTTGTGGGCTTCAATGGTTCAATCAGTCGAAGAACCGCTTGCGTAGGTCTACATAATGTTTATCTCATCTTCACTCAGCTCATCTCCATCAGAATCTTTTCTACAGTAGATATATGCAGTATGAAGGTAATTATTTCTTGAATCACAAAGATACAAAACTCTTAATCCGCAATTTTTCGGTTTTTTTCGACATGTACATTTTATGTTTGCAGTGTCCTCTGAATTTCACTAGCATCTCATCAATACATGCGTACTACCAAATAAGAATACCCACGTTGGAAATTCTTTATGATTCCTTAAAACATTTCTGCGATTGGAATTTTCATTGTTGAATACCTTACGCTCCTTTCTTGCTTTAGAATGACCAAACCATAAACAGTTCAATAAAAATATAAATCTCACTTTTGAAGTAACACATCTAATTACCTCCCGTCCTGTACCATTATCAGCAAATAAACAATTAACGTCTTTATTATTTGATCTGAATACGGCAGAAAAAAGTAAAAGTTTAAGAATGACCTTGATTTCTAATTCATTAGTATCCATCAATTCTTGCCTATTTTGATCAGAATATTTCATTCTGCATTCGTTGATTTTTACATTACTCCTTTTTACGACTAAGTGGATCATACAGTAATCAAATAGAAAATCCAAAGTATCTTCCTCCTCTGATTTAGAACCTATTTTTAATGAATGTTCAGACCAAGAAGCTGGAAAAAATACTGTGCTTTAGTGTTCCTACAGCCCGATGTGTCTCTTTTTTACACCACTTGAAGTTTTTTACATAAAAATTATCATCATTTCCACAATCATTCGAAAAGCTTTCATCTTCATCCGCAGAATGTTCAGATTTGGTTTTGCGTTCGCTGTCAATACTCCATGACTCTTCAGAATCAGAATATTCTAAATGAGAAAAATTATTAACAATATATTCTATTTCTTTTTGAATGAGGTATACGGGATGCTTACTCTTAAAATTTTAAGCTATATTTAGCACCTTTACGAGAAACGAGCATCCGATGCTAATACCGTTTATCAATCACAAAAAATGACATGCAAGTGCTGTGTGCGTTGAACGTCGAAAACTAGTTGGGTGATCCACGATCGATGAAACTTGATGTTTGACGAAAGTGGAAATAGACATATCTGAATCTGTCGGAGGTATCATTGTAGTGGTGTAGACAAGCTAGCAGTCAGGAGTGTGGGGAAAGGCCTTGGTAAAACCAATCAGGAGCTGGATGGGTAAGGAGAGAGTTTCATCCAATTTGAGTTGAGGGTGGTGGAGACATGCATGTGAAACTTTCTCACAGAGCGGAACTCCGCGAACTAAACTGCGTTACCGTTGAACATCTTCAGGTGGAGATGGATTTTGGTGAGTTTTCAGGAGAGGATAGGTCACATTTTCCGAGCAGCCAATTGGGGAGCAGTTAAGAGGAGGAGGAGGAGTCAATGAGAAAGTTGGACTTGGGGAAGAGTGTAATCGAGCGGATCATATTATGGATTAAAGCTTAAGCTTATGGATTACAGATATAAAAATGGGGAGAATAATTAGACCCTGAAACATTTAAAAAAGTATTGCTCTAGACGTTCCGTAATTTGGGATTGAGAGATACATTTCAATTTCTTTTATTGCATTGTTATCAATCTGTTCAATGCTCTCGAAAAAGTTTAAGATATAGTTTTGATTAATTAATTCTTTTATAGACGGTAAATTTAATACATTTCTAATGTCATTTCTCATGAACCAATTCGCTTTGGAGATTTTTCTGAGGACTGTGTTTTGGCACCTGTCAATGATGCTTAACCCGTATTTTACCATCGTCCTATATATAGGACAGCTCAAATTTATCGAATTTTCACAGCCAATATCGTATTTTTAATTTTTATTCCGCTTCTAAAGTATATTTTAAGATTGATAAGTGCCATTTATTATCTTTTTAAGTTCAATTTTGATCATTTTTAAATTTTTTAAGAATTTTGAATTTGGCTAATTTTTGCTACTTTATTTGACAAGAATTATATTTTTCTTTTAAATAATTATGAGAAAAAAATACAATTTCTTTTTTCAAATTTATTCATGGCATGTCTTATATGTTATTTCTGAGTAAAATTTGCAAACAAAAAGCTATATTCAAACTGGTTTTACAAAGGTTTTATGTGCCGTCCTATATATAGGACGATAGTAAAATCCCCTACTATGCACACCCATACAAAGGCGTTTGAAATTTCGGGAAAAAGGATTAGAAAATCTATGTTTTACTTATTTCAAAACTCAATAGCATCTAGTTTGCATGGAACATGAACCTGTAGGTGTGTCTTGAGTAATATATTTGTTCTGTTTCTTTGGTCGAGAGTTTTGGTCACATGCTGACGCTATCTTTTGTAGGGAAAAGAATACTACTGTTCGAGGTGTGATCTGATTTCACATCCGCTCCTTCCAGAGCAGTATTGGAAATGAGTCGGAGATTTTTAACTGAAGAAGCTTTTGAGTATTTAATACCATTGGCCGATGAATATGTTGATAGTGATTTTTAAATTATAATATCATCACATGTTCCAGAAATTGTCACTAATGATTAAAAAGTTGATGATGACTGCAGCAGCATTGAACATGGTCATGTTGAATCTGACGAAAAAATTCAAGAAGAAGCAGATGAAACAATTGAAATTCTAAAGGAAAAAAGATGCTGATGAATACGTTTCAACACCTACATGGACTAATTGTGCACCGAAATTTTCATCAGCTCCTAATTATTTTACGGATATGATTTCAAGAAAATCACCTTGAAACTTCTCGAGATGATGGCTGAAAATGTGATTGTCCAGCTATGGTAGAAGGTAACAAGCATGCTTGACAGAAAAATGTTCACGAATTTCGTCTAAAATTCGTTGAACTTTAACAAGTTTTGGGAATTAATTTTTATAGAGGATGTTACATTTTACCCAGAGAAAAAATGCACTGGGGAAATGATTCTGATACTGGAAGAACGCTTGATAGTCAAACAATGTCAAGAAAACAATACTTAGATATCAAGAGTTATTTATACTTCAATGACAATACTGCTATTGATTCAGATCTCTATTAGAAAGTACGTCAAAATTAGAAATGTTTGAATAAAGTTTTTTAACAATTTGGTATGTTTTCTGAACATTTAAGTAATGATGAAAGAATAGTCCACTATTTTGGAAGACATGGATGCAAACTGTACATGATAGCAAAACCCGTAAAAGTTGGATGCAATCTAAGGATACTCTCATCTTTCGATGTATATCCATCTCGTATTATGCCATATCAGGCAGTAAAGCAATTATGAAAACAAATGTTGCATGACTATAAAAAGAAAGAAAGGAAATCATTAGCCCAACCAGTAGTTGAAAATTGGCTGTCTTTTGTTGAAACTCCTGCAAACCACAAAATTTATAAGGATAACATTTTTAGGTCGTGTGATCTTTTTGGTCTTTCAGAAGCAAGCGTTTCTTTGCAACGGGAACAGATAAGGAAAATAGAATGACAAAATGCCCTTTAATAAAATTGTAGCTGTTCGATGGATTGACAATAGAGTTATCTCATTGATCACGAATTTTGACGACAAAAGAGGCTTTAAAAAGTAGAAAGAAGAATGAAGGGTGGAAAGCAGAAAGTAGACATACCATTGTGTGTTGTTTCGTATAATTTCTACAAAAATGGTGTAGATTTGTTGGACAATCTCATAAAAACATATTCTCTTCATCCATGCAAAAAAAGTGGTATTGACCATTATTCAAAAATGCATTTGAGACATCACTGGTTGCACTGGTTTAGAAACATTAAAAACGTTTCCTCCAGAACAAGTTGTAGAACTCCTCGAATTTCTTCGACATTTTACAATAGCTTGCCTGGGATTGTGTGTACCTCGCATTGTTTCAAGAATGAGTTTGGGGATTCGAAAAAAAATCCAAATTACTTCAAATTCCAAAAGTGAATCCTTTCTAGTAAATGGAAAACAACGCCCATGAGCGCTTAAAAACTGTACAAGAAAACCCTTAACTATTTGTCAAAAATGTAATTTAGGACTTTGCTTTGAATATTTACTACCATGTCATGTAAACTAAGACGCTTGACTGCAAAACATGTAGTAGTGGATTGTACCATCGTCCTATATATAGGACAGCTTGCAAAGAGACAACCGATAAAGTTTTCTTAAGTTTTTTAACTCTATACTTTTGCTTGATGTCTCATTAGTCTGTGATAGAATTTGTTTGGAAAAATATTTATTTTTTCTTAATGTGGTAAAATATGGGTTAAATTATATTTCGATGCATATGTGGACATGCATATGTGGAAACAGGTTTTAAGATTGCAGTATAGATAAGCACTTTATTTTGACCAGTTATGTCGGAATTCAGAGCAATGAGGGAGTATAATTTACTTGAATTATCTCAGAAGTTTTGTTTAATGTAGGTTATGTGAGAATTAGACGTTAGTCCTTTACCCATAATTTCTCCTAAATATTTTGCTTCCTGAGACAATGGAATAGCGGTGCTGTGGATTTTAATTAATTATTGGGGGGAGTTCTCTTTATGGTGAATGAAACTGCCTCAGGTATTGAAGCGTTTGTGGGTATTTTCCATTTGGAAAAACAAGTTTCGAGGTCTTGGATCTGTTTATTAAGTGCTATTGTTATGAATTTTATGTTCTTGTTTTGTGCCATTATTCTTATGTCATCTGAGTAGATGCCCAATTTAATTTTAGAATTTTTATGAGATATCGTTAATAAATATTGAATGCAGGTGGGAGACAATTTTGTCCCTTGTAGTATCCCGTCCTGAATGGGGTGAAGTTTGCATAAACTCTGACTGTGCATTTGTGGTTTATGTGACCGCCGAAGTTCGGAACAAAATTTTTGAAAAATTCTATATTTTAATAATTTTTTGTTTTTATATGTATTATGAATTATAAACACAAAAAACACACAACATTTCTTATAAATATAATATGTTTTTGAGAAATATGGGAATTTGTATTAAATTTTAATGAAATTTAACCAACACGGTTAAAACTCTACACCAAATTGTAATGCAGAATTTTTTTTGCACACAAGTTATAGAGGACAATAATCTATGAAATGAACTAAAATCTATGAAAAAAATGGAAATTCAATTAAATTAGAGGTAAAAATGTGTGTAAATATGCATTTTTCGATTAATTCACAACCTAATTTTTCTAAAAACACATGTAAATTCAAAAGTATTTCAAGAACAATAAATATTCACTTCATTGCTTATACTACTTTAAACATGTTCTGAAAATTTCAAGTGAATATCTCTATTAGAATTTGAGATATCACGTTAATGGTGAGGAGATTTTATCAGAAATACACTTTAGAGAAAATTTCATTTAAAGAATTACTTTAATGTAAGATCACGGTTCCTGTGGTCTAAAAGAGTTTAAAATTCACCATGATGATAGGTCAAACCTTCGTTTGACTCATTTTGCAAGCATTTCTTCTTGCGTTGGGCAAAAAGTGCTTTACAATGTGTTTTTGTTGTCGGCAAAGAATGACTTTTCTAGTCCTGAATTCGCTCCTTTTCAATTAATGTCAATTCACTTAAAGTATGACTTCCAACCCGCAAATTTAAATAGTTTAAAACTGATAGCATATCATTTGTACCACATTTAAACTGAAGTACAGACATAAATGCTTCTAGCTGCATTATCTGCAATTCTACAAAATGCAGTTTTGGAACAAAATTCCATAACATACCGTTGAAACTTTCGATTGCATTTTGAGTCTTATCATGCAGACACTTGCACAGTAACTGTTGATCGCAAAGTTTCATATACATAGGTTTTACTATATTTATTATGTGCTGCGGAAGTTTTGTCGACTTATCCTTGAATGGCTTGTCTAAAGCCCTGGTTCGTTGACATTTACACCAACTATCGACACCTTCTGGATATCGGCGATGCATAGGATATTTCATGCTGGAACAACAGTGATAAAAGACTGCAATAACATCCCTTTGCATGTCTTTTTACCTTTGTTTCTACGAATTGCTATTCCTTAGTAATTTTGTAATTTATCAATGAAGCGACCAGTTAGTTTAACTTTTCCGTGTATTCCTTTTGTACATTTTTTTAGTTTTTGAAGCCTAGTTCCAACCCTTTTTTGGATGTGCCCAATATATTCTAATTTTTTCTCGGAATTCCCACCATAAATGTCCTTCACAGCATCATAGGCTTTTAAATCTCCATCTCCATAATATTCAATATAGCACATGTTCCTGACAATTTTTGAACGTTCAAAAATGCGGTAAGCTCCTACAGTCTCCATGCTTTCAGCTGAACCCTTGTGGTTTCGACAAGCATGTGGTTCCTCGGTAGTTTATGTATTTCGAAGCAAACTTTTGCAGATCCTGAAGAATTGTGCGTTTGCTTCAATGTCCAGTACCTTGCCGGTGTCAATCGAGATGCAGCTTACAAGGCCATTGAATGAGGAGTAACCCTTCTTTTGCAAAGTGCCATCCACAGACGCTCCACAATTCACAATGTCACGCTTCTTATTTGTTCAGCTGCATCGCCCACACATTTTGTAGCAGCTTTAGAAGCAGGTTGCAGAATAGTCAATTCTAGCCTTCTGTAAGTTGCCTTAGAAAGGATAGGCATATTCAACATAGATATAAGCTTTCTACCTGCTCTGTATCCTTTACCAATCAGTCGTAAACCATATCTGACAAAAGTGTTTATTTCATTCCTTTTGTCCACATTTCTTGATGATGAAAATCCTTTTGAAAAATAGCAGTTCCTGCATTTTAACAAAAAAATTGGAACACATGCCGAAACCAGAATCTTCTGTCAAGGAAAATTCCTTTTCCGTACCACCTGGACAACAAAACATTGCAAACAATGTCATTAAAATTTCAAAGTTCATTATACGATTTCCCCATAACTCATTTATTTTTAATAAATCTTTAGCTTGAATAGAATTGTTACTGCCAAGTTTTGAAGAACTTCAAGTGATAACATCAGTAGAAGCGGTTGTCCTATCAGTTACAGTAATTTGTTCTGCACGTGCAGATTTATACCGATTTCCAGCAAATTTTCGCTTCTTTCAGCGATAGTTATTCTTATTTCCAATGATTTATGGGCTTTCGTGTTCAAAACAACAGAATTTTCAAGTAAAATTCAAATTTTTAGCTCTTAAAAAAGGCAAAATAAAGTTAGATAAGCAAGCGCAGAAAACGTAAACAAAGCAAAATAAACAGACAAGCAACTGAATGTGTTGACAATTTTATCTAAAGAAATAAGTAAGCTGTGTGCAAAATAATTTTGGCTTGTCACAAGAAACATAAAAAAATAATTAATTTTTTTTTTAAAAAAGCAAATAATTGCAACTTTAAGGCCATTTCCGGTTTTGGAATGCTACTTCCTGTTTGATTGTACTTTAGACAAAGTAGTTTAAAATAGTTATAATTTTTTTATCTAATTCACTTAGGAATAAAATGTAAACAGATTTGGAAAGACAAAAGTCTGAACTACAAGAAAACGTCAAAAAATAATTTTCGCCAAAGTGGTAAAAATCAGTGTTGCCAACATAGGCGGTCACCTTAATTGAAAATATATTGATTATCTTAATTGATGGCATCGGAAATTATATTTAATTAACTTGTAGATTAGTCCTTCTAGCCACACTCTTTAAAAAGCTTTTTTGATATAGATTAAAACCGTATCTGTCTGCTGTCTGAGTTCAAATGCAACTGAAATAAATTCAGTGTCTCGGAGAAGTTGGTGGCGGTTGATAGTTTAGGTTTAACTTCGTTTTGAAATGGAACAAGTACAATATTTTTGAAAAGGTACTCGTTAAATTTTATCTGGATGTAATGTTGGGTGATTTTGCTAAGATTTAGTCGGAGCTGAATTGTTCTATAGTTAGAGGGTATTGTGGGATCTTATCCAGGTTTAAGAATCCGGATGACTACCACTGTTTTCCAGCATATGGGAAGAAATTTTAGCTTCAAGAACTGTCGTGTAAGATGGTAGAATTTCATAATTGTTATGAGTGGGGTTTTTTAAGTAATTTTTTTGAGATGCCTTTAATTCCCGGGGCTTTACGAATATATTGTTTTTTATATATTTAATAAGTTCTTCTGATGGGGAAGAGTTCTGTTTGAGTGAGTGTGTTAAAAAAGTTAGTAATTGTATGATTTACGAGATTTTCCGTTTCTGAATCTTTATGTTGTTTAAGCTTTCAGCGGGCGTGCTATAATTTTTTACACGAGATGGTGCGTGCCGTACTTTTTACGGCACAATAATTGTCTTCCTTTTTAATACGGAAATTGTAAACTATTTCTTAATAGTTATAAGAGACACGTTAAAAAACAAATATGCTCATCAAGTGTTAAAATTAGTTTTAATATAATTTGCAAAATCTAAAATTATTCTGAAATCAGAGAAAGTAATGAGGTTTAACAGCATTATTTCATAAAAAGGTATTAAAAATTATATGATAAAAAAGACTATAATGCAATCTAAGTTTGTACAACAAAGACTTTCTTCTGAGTTTCTGATCACACTCCTTGCATTCTGAACATTTAAGTTTTGTTAGAGAGTGACGCTTGCAAGTATATATGTATTTCATGGATTTTGATGATCGTTTTCTTTCATTCAAACACAAACTACAAACTCTCCTTCTCAATGTTGGTTGCTGTTCACTTATTTTTCAGGTTGATATGTATAATTTAGACTTAAAGAAATGGTAATGTCATACGGCAATGGTCATATTTTCTGGGCTCGAGTAGTAAGGTGTTTTTTCTGAGGACTAAGTTTTTCGAAAAAATTATTCGGCTCGGTGGATTATTAACAAGATTATTACATATTAAATATTTTTGATAATGTAAAATGGAATATTAAATATTTCTTTTTATATTTTCTTTTTTCTCCATTATTATTCAAACATGAGCATGAATAAAAGTTATATTTCCGGTTTTTAATTTATCAGTTCTTGAATTTTTATTTACTTTATTTAATTTAATAACTACGAGACTAATAATACGAAAATAATGTTTGACCACACAACGTGTAGCTCATATCTGTAAGATTTTGCGCATATTTTTTTCCTCTGTCGTCATCGTTCCAGTGTAGGCGCATGCGCGTGATTTTTATGAATTTTCTTTATGTATGGTTAAAAATAAGTGTAGCGTCGAAACGCGTTTAGCTAGGAGGTTGATTTTGGTATCATTTTAAAGAGGGTGAGAAGTATTACTAGGACCCAAAGAGTGACATTAGAAATATTTATGAGAATATAAGTAAAAATCGGTATTAAATTGAAAATTTGAAACTCCGCTTATTTTTTTATTACAACACGCAGAGTTTTCTTTCGAATTGTACGAAACTTACAGAATACTTGGCAACACGTAAAAGAAAATTGTATTAAAATTTAAATTTAAAAATTTGAATATTACGGGAAATATGATCATTTGTAGTAAATAATGTTTTACTGCACATACTCGAAATGTAGTTCTATATAGTGTCAAAAGATGGCGAAATCAATCTAAATAAAAGGAATCTTCATACCGAATTGCACAAGCATGAAGTACCAGTGTAGGTCCATGCGCGTGATTGTTATGAATTCTTTATGTTATGCGTACGTAGCGTGGAAACTCCTTTAGCTGGGATTTTAAAGAGCTTGAGGAGTATTACCCAAAGTAAGACAATAAAAATATTTATCAGAATATAAGGAAAAATCGGTATGAAATTCAAAATTACGAACTCGTAACAAATGTCGTCTTATATGCCTCGTACGGAATTATAACAAACTAAGTCAGATGAAAGCTCAGAGTTTGAGAAGGATTAGCCTAAAAACTCCAATTCCGAGAGAATGTAGAGCTACGGCAAAGACGAAAAGAAAATAATAAAACATAAGAAAGGCGCAGCTCTGGTCCGCGCCGTAGATGTCCGCGCCGTAGAAAATGTCAGGATAAAATCATAAAACAAGTATTTTGTTTTAATATGTAATTTTATTAGTAATATCTTTATTGCAATATTATAAGTATTATAATGGTTACAGAATAGATAATTCACAAGTTTATCGGATTTAACAAGGGTCTGTGGTAGCTTGTGATTTATCTGTTCTGTGGCCATTATACTGCTCTGTGTAAATATTGTATTAAAGAGATTGTTAATTAAATTATAGATTAATAAGAACTACTTGTTTTATGATTGTATCCTTTTATGATTTCATCCGTTTTCATGAAAAATCTAAGGCGCGGACCCGAACTGCGCTTTTCTTAAGTTTTTTTCCTCAATATTATTCAAATAAGAGCAAGAAGAGAAGTAAAGTTTCCGGTTTATTTATTTATTTGTTCTAAAAGTTATATTTTATTTTATTTGAACAGTATTAAAGGAAAGGGTATTTAAAATTTTCCTCCATTTTATTTTATATTTTATTTATTTCACTACAAATATTATTCTTTTCTAAGCATATTAAAGAAAGTTTGAAAAAGAAAAAAATTTAATCGTTTATTTTTTATTTCGTTTTATTTTTTCTTTTCCCAAAACAAAATATTTTACTATCGTGTTTAATTTTTATAAACATCGGAAAATAATCGTTTTCTCAATTTTTTTCCACTCTGTTTTTTCCTTTTGATGTTTCATATCGCAAAGTATAATCTTATAAAGATTTGACTTTTCTAAAAACTCTTTTAAGTTTGAAATTTTGATCAACAACTCCAGGAAAATTCTTTCCTGTATTTGTTTATTTTAAAGTTGTATTGATTATTATAAGGTATACTGTTTAAAATATTAGGATAGTTTTTCTTTTTCCAAACTTTTCTAATTTTCATTTTAACCATACTGTTATAAGGGAATAAAAAGCTAGATTTGAAAGTTTTAATTCAAGAAGAAAGGATGCAAAACAGATTTAAGTTTTCGGGGAAGGTAAGTGACAATATTTGTAGGAAAAAACCGGAGGCGGGCATATAAAAAAATATGGATCCCGAATATCGCCTAGTTAGCAGCTAGTTACAGCATATTTAGGCCTGAAATGTTTCTCATGAATCTTCATAGCATCATTTCTCCTTTTCTTTCTGAATGTCGAGGCCTTATTAGCAGAAGAAACATGAAAGGAAATCGAAGCGTCAATACATAAATAGATAATAAATATTTCGTGATATTAAAAGGAAAATATTTTTACTTCAGTTTCATTCCTTTCTGGAACAATAAAAAGTTTATTAAAGTGTGCAGGTTCGAAACGAAAAGTATATCAAAAGAGGTTCTACAAAATAACATCTGTTTGCTTTCAAAATAAAATTAAACGATTCAATTTGCCACTAACACTTGATCTCATAAAAATGAAATATTTTAAGCAAATAATAACAGAACTAATATTGCTACAATAAAAGTATTTTAACAGCTTTTCATAAAAACAAGAAGAATAGAAATGTATTGAAAAAAGCGGATGTGTCGGTGAGAGGACGCACGACAGTAGCGAAGCTTCTTACGCTTTTCGATATAATTAAATGTCTAAT
Organism: Araneus ventricosus; assembly: GCA_013235015.1. Taxonomy (NCBI): domain Eukaryota; kingdom Metazoa; phylum Arthropoda; class Arachnida; order Araneae; family Araneidae; genus Araneus; species Araneus ventricosus. The sequence continues at coordinate 109,799 of BGPR01004043.1, forward strand.
GTTAGGATTACTATCTCTCACTCTGTCTCTCTTTCTTTCTTTCACTTCCCTCCCGCGAGTGAAAAAAACAGTAAACATTTTTATAATTATTTATTTTTAATAGTGATAATAAGTACAAATATACATAAACTCATTATTTATTTATAATTTATGATTAATAGAGATAAAATTATTATAATGCATACAAGCAGTTATTTAAAAACATTTATTTACATTTTTATTAATCTGCATATTGAATCAAAAATATCTAATCTAATAATAACATTCTATCATGGAAACAATTGGTTTGTTATAACTGAAATATAATACAAATGTCTGCGATTCTATTTTATTAATACATCTAGAAAAAAACTGCATCAATAGTCGTGTGAAACTTTGTCATCGCCACTGCCGGAATGTTGTTCGTAGTTACATTGAATTAATCGAAAATAAATTTTACAAGTTGCTTGTTTATTTGAAATTTTAATTTTTAAAGAAAAAAAATCAGTTTTTAAAAATCTCTACCACTTTTTCAAGTACTAATATTTTTGCTTCAGATTTTATTTTTAGATTCACTGAAATATAATACAGAAAAATCTGCTTGGATTTTAAGGTGTATCTAATAGTCGCTTAAATATAGATATTTTACTGAATTGTATTATGAAAAATGAGGAAATTTAGCAGTACCTCAATTTATATCTTACATATAAAAAAACTAAGTAACTGAATGATTATTGCATGCATAGTTTCATCATATACATAACGATAAACTTCTACAAAATATTTGAAAGCTCTATCTTAAAAAGGAAAAATGCCTTAGCATTTTGAATACATGAAAGTGCAGAAAAGTCCAACATGGAGAAAAAAACCATTTAAAGTTGTCATTTGCGCATGTTTTTCATTAATCATCGTAAATAAAGATCTAAATAACTTCTGAAATAATAAAGATACAAATTTGAAATTTTGATGCAATAAGTAGAATGATAAGAGCAACGAAATCCGCAAATAAAATGAAAATTGTTTTTTTGAAAATCTATCGTCTTCATATATTTGGTCCTGGTAAATGCAAGAAGGTCTGATGGAAATGGAGGTTTTCTGAAGAACAGCTGCATCAAATTAATTAATATTAAAATCCTTTACTACAATAAGTTTTATAAGCATATTAGTTATTACCGTATAAATAATGAGTATGATATCCATTTTCTAAAACAAAACTTTTGTACGTAAAGCCAATCAGTTGACTCGTTGGTTGCAGAAAACGCATGAGTTGATAATATCAAAATGTTGGAAGCTTAAAAAATGAAGGATTTTCAAATAAATAGTTAAATTTTTATTTTACATAGGGGAATTTTTTCCCTACACTGTGACTTTATTCGAGCAGTTATAGTTCTTAATATTAAAATGATCGAATGGTCTTCTTAATATCAAAATAATAAAATTTTGACTTAAGTGTTTCTACATTCATTTTCCTGTAGAGAATTAAAGGGAAAAAAACACAGAAAATGAGTTATCTAGTAGTTATAAAATTTATTATAATTATTTATATATTGTAACATGGTATAAGAAAGAAAAAAATTAAATTGATACTTTATCATAATAACAGAAATGTAAAAAATTTCACCTTTTTCGTTGTCCACTTTCTCCGTCTTCGGTAATTCAAAAAGCATGTTGTGAAAATCGACGTATTTTTCTCCAACATATACTCGGCTCAAAACAATTAGTGGATATTGTGAGTTCGGTATGAAAAAACCATTTAATCGAAACTTGTTTAACAAGAATGAAATAAAAGAGGTTTAAAATGAAAATTATAATGTTCACAAAGTTAGGAATATACAAATATTTTCTATGTCGTAGAAAACAAGGCGTTTTAGATAATGATTAAAAAGCGACTTCTAGAATTCCTTAGGTAAGAGGATATTAAAAACAAACGACACGTGTTGAATGTTTTGTAACTGTAAATACGATGCCTCAACAACATGACTTAGCTGAATTGGTAGGCTGGACGGTCATTGGTCGTTTAGAAACAGGTCAAAAGCAATCCGTTGAAGCGAAAGCATAGGGATTTCTCATAGTGTCATTTCCGGACTATGGAATCGGTTTTTGAAAACTCGAAATGTTCTCTGAAGATTAGGAAAATTTCGTACGCGTGCAAAAATACAAAATGAGGATCGATATGTAACACTAACGTCCAGAAGAAACAGCAGTATGAACGCCACTCTATTGCAACTGCACCTTCATAGGGATGCTGGTACCAGACAAACATATAGCATAAAACATAGATATTTATTATAATCAGAGAGTATTAAATGACAAAACTTTATGTTGAAAAGAAAACCAAAAATTAATTTAGTAATTTTTATGCAAAATCTTTAGTTTTAACTTTAACCCTCTGAGCGCCGCAAACGGTTTTCTACGTTAAGCAAATCTACTCCGACTTCGGCAGAAACGTGTTATTTCTTCTCTTTCTGTCGCCTTGAAGATGAGAACAACCGGCTTTTTCCTGGTTTGAATTTTGCAGTCGTAAGCGGCATATCCGTGTTTTCTCGCCTCTGCTTTCCCCTGCACTAATGACTTGGTTGACAGTGACAGATTCGTGGTGATAAGCTTCACAATAGATGAGCTCACAGGTTGCTGGTAGGAACCTCGCTTGCGGTAACAATTGAATTCCTTATCGTTAAAACGAATAGCAAGGTACGGAAGTTTTCATGAAGCTTTTCGGAAAATTGAGGGAGAAAATCTTTCTCAGATTCTTATTATGGCGTAGAAATGCTTATAAGCTTTTCTACGCCATAAAAACAACAAAAAAAAATGCTTGTAAATAGATACCTCTGATTGAACCTCTAAATTGATTATCTTAGCAATTGTAGCAAACATTCCGCATAGTACCTTGAAAAGGTGTTTATCCCTGAAGCCGCATGAATAATTTGAAATAAGTAACATATTTCTGTTATTTTTTTATTTTGTCAATTTTGCAAAGAAAAGACCATGTAGAAATGTAATAAGTTTTGACTGGGTTTCTAGTCCTATTTTTTAGAAATTTATTGAAAAATGGTAGATTTCTTTTCTTTGGGAAAACTAAATTTATTCGCGTTTAAATCCATGACAAAAGAAGACTAGAAATTCTACTGCAATTAGGCCTCTTTATTGGATATTAAAATATGTATTGTTGTGAAATATATAACCATAAATTGGTAGTTTCCCTATCAAATAATTCTTTAACAGGTGATTTCGAAAGGAAACCACCGCCCTTCAAAGGGTTAAAGAATTCATTAATTTGCAACAGATACTACTTGTAAACTTTTTTCGGAAAAAGCGAAAATTCAAAACATGATTTGAGCCTTAATACATTTGAATTTTTTTTTATTAATAGAAAATAAAGAAAGACAAAATTTCTTATATTTTGCAAAAAATGTACATACATTTTTAGAAAATATTTTTCTCAGAAACTAATTCACATATTTAAAATCGGAATCCTAATTTTACTCAGTATCTTCTGAGAATCATTTAAAAAGTTAGATGAAAAAATATTAGAAACTGAACCTGAAGAAGCTATGATAAAAATCTTTTTTTAAATTTAAAGTTTCTAAACTTTTCATTTCTTAACATGACAACTATTTTAGAAATTTGTATTTCTATCCAGTTAACATATAACTATTACAAAACAAAGCATTTTGGTCTAAATTGTAGGAAAAACATTTTTAGTCCGATTCAAAACGCCGAAATAATTTTATTACTCAGTAATGTTTTTTGAAAACTGAAACAATGTGAATTTTATTGAAAATCTAAAAAAATAATTCAGCATTTAAATTTTGCAATTGTATCTTAGGGGATAATAAAATGCAAAATCGTGAATAAAATCTATTCTAGAGAGTAAAGATGAAATGTAAAATAAGGATCAAACTTGAATTTTAAAATGTGAGCTTTATTGGAAAGATTGATATTAAAGATATGTATCAAAACTTGTCCAACTGAAAATAACAAAATTTATACAATTATAATATTAACTGTTAATTCTTTTTTTCAAAATTTTATGATCTGCTCTTATGCAATGCAGATTTGATCATAACAATAAAATAATATGTAAACATTTTTTTAATATTGTAGTGATGAAAAAAATTTTCCAATATTCACAAATTCAGAAATGAAGTAAATCAATCACATATATCAAGATCATGAACTAATGATTGATAAACTGCATTAATTGCCTAGGTACTTTTTATACTTTTTATGAAATATATTACAGTTAAGACATGCGATTAAAAATAAAAATGCTATAAGTTAGGTTCCGTATTGTAAATTTCAAAGCAGGGTGCAGCGCAAAGTCCAACATCACAATTTTTACATTCAAATCATGATTCTCTCAGCACACGTTTACCGTTTTCATTAATTTTTAATGAGCACACAACACACTTCCTTGACTTCTTTCTGGATTCGCTTTCATCAACATAAGATGGGAAATGCCTTCCTGTCAGGCGAACGACATTTTCTTCAGATTAGGAACCGTTTTTCTGGCTGTAAAATATCCCTAGAAATTTTATATTAGATTATTTAGACAGTGTAAAAAAGTTTTGCAATTTTTTCACCACTCACTAAAAAAAATTACCCTTAAATTTTAGTTTTTTTTATTTCTGAGATATTGAAACCACTCTCCTAAAGGTGCTTGGCAAATTAAATATACTTCTTTTTAATTTCAGTCTGTCTTAATATTTGCTTGTACGAAAAACAATGAAAAATATTTGGTTTTCAATCTGAGTAAGAAAGAAATTGAAACTTGTATTGCCTATAGGCCCGTTTAGGACTTAAACCGGCCCTGCTTGTATATGTGCTTTCAGAGTCATCTACATCTTAAACTAACAGACAATTTTTCTTAATGGTTCAAGCCTGGAGTGCAATCTAACAAAATTGTGAAATGCTTAGCTTTCTTAACTAAAATAAATGTTTCCTTTTTAACTAAATATAAAAAATAGCCACTTTATAAAATTATAGCCACTATTCATACACAAACACATGTTTAACGTTTTGTTTCGCTTTCAGTTATTTTTTTCATATTCTCAGTCAATAATGTTTCTCAGTTTGTAACAGTTTATGTGCAGCTTGTAAGATATTCTAATCTTTCGCGACTTTAAAGAACCCAACCTTGCCTTAGATTGGTAGATGTAAAAAGTGCACAAATTGTATAATTATATTCAAATGTATTTATACTTGGATTCAGTGGCGAATCCAGGATCTAACCAATGAGGTCATAAAAAATTTGTATCGTCGTGACGAATATCAAACCTCATGGCTCATGTAAAACAAAACACTTTAACCTTACAGATTTTCTCTTTTCTTTGACAGTAAAAATCATAAAGAAAACTACATTACTTTCGATAATTTAATAAAAAAAATACAATGAAAAAAATAGCCAAAAAATGTTTTCGACTGCGTCAACGCTACAATTACAAGTGCAATGACTAGAAAAGTAGGAAACTTTTCGAGCCTGTCAAACAAGAAAGCAATGTTGTTTTTTAACATGTTTTGCAACATTTTAATTATTTTTTTTAAAAAAGGGAAGTTAAGAACAAGTAGTTGCAGTGATTTTAAATAAAATCAAGAATTCTGTCAGCTCTGGGGGGCTGCAGCCTGGGCAGCCCCCCTCTCGGTTCGCCACTGCTTGGATTTAAAATAACAGAAATCAGTTTCATTTTACAAAATCAGTCAGCGACGCGGGGCCTTCTGCGGTCGCACCTTTCACACTCTCCTCCGGCGGCTCTGGGAAGGGGATCTTTTAGCGATAAAGAACGGAGGAAGACTCTCCCCGCTGGGATAATTAGACCTTCCACAGTTAGCAATGAGAGGGGGGAAAATTCAGGCGATTCTTTTTCAAACACCTCTTGTAGGACGGGGTATATTTCTTAAAGGAACCCATTGACAAGCAGAGAGATATTTTTCAGACGGCTTACTCTGACCTATTAGTCGCTAAGAGGGTTAATATAACTAATTTAAAACCCAATAAATTATGTATAAAAATACATGCGAAAATGAACATAGTGATATATTCACAATTAAGACTATAATTATTGAATTTCATATGAATTAAAACTAATAGTACGTGAAAAAGTAAAACCAAGTTTTTGAATTTCAATTGAACGTGGCTAGCTAGACTTGGGACTAGCTAGTCATGTTAAATCTTATTTTATTGCGGAAACCACCCACTGAAACCTAATTGTCGAATAACCAGAAAGAGTAATCAATTCTAAGTAAGTAGAAAGAAAGAAAGTGAAAACATTAAAATTAAACAACCATCAATAACACTAATTATTGCAAATTAACAATTAAAAAATTCAAATTTTAAGGAACAAATAAACAATTAACTTTAAAAAACTTAAAAAAATAACCTTTTTTGATCAACTATATTAACAAGATACCAAACATTACACTGAAGTAACAATGAGAACATACTGCATTAAATTTAAATATTTTAAATTCTATATATATATTAAATCCATATTTAAGTAACTGGAAGGTGCATCAAAATTCCAAAAAATATGTTGTCTTAATCAAAATTTCAGTCCAAAATTTAAGTCTTTAAATAAAATAAAACAAAAAATATAACCTTCATAATTCAGTAAAAACATTGACGATTTCTATTTTTAAGAACACACATATATATATATAAAGTATAAAGGTAGACCAAAGCTTGATAATAAAACAATTAATAGTAAAGAATAAATATGAAATAAAATATCTATTCAAGGTAACTTAAATATTTCTAATCTATATAAGCATGTAATTTTTTTTTGGAAATCCATACAACAAAGCATTATTAATAAATTGTTTAATGTTATTGTGTTTAATTTTATTACCTGAAACTAATAGGCTGTTCCTATATATAACATTTAGAATAAAACTTTTGAGGATTAATCATATTAGATTGCTGTCCCATAAATAAAATTTATTTATTTTAAAATCAAATCAAATCAAATACTAATAACTTTATCAAAATTATTAGTATTAATTTTTTACCTATAATATTAAACTCAATATAAATTCTGATTATAATTAATTCTTATTACTTTTTATTAGTTTCAACAATTCTGGGTACAAATTAATTTTTTGCATATGGTCTAATTCTTTATTAAGTACAATTAAATCATCAATATATCTATACATAAATGACGAATTATTGGAAATATTGTCTTTTTAAAATAATGAAGGAAAATATTTGCCTAACTATTGCTTGCAGGTCTACCTTGTTGTATACCTTTAATCTGATGGTACAACTTATTATCTTAATGAAATTTTCTTTTAAAACAAGTTAATAAGAGTTTTGCATTTATGAATGTCTGTTACCTTTATTAAACCAAAATCTTTATGTATTTGCATTAGAATGTCTATTAAATCATCGATATTTATGCAATTAACCCTCCCAGCGGCACCTTGGAAATTTTAAAACGTTTGAGAAACGCCACCTTCGAACACTCAGTTGTACTAGCAAACGGCAGCAATTTTTAACAATGAACATTCCCTCCCTTTGCTGCGGTTAGAGCGTTCTGCGATCTCAAAGGAGAGGTTTGACAATGATTTATACTACTGTGGACTTTGCTTTAAGGGGGAAGAAAACGGGTTGGAATAGGCGTGGAAAGGATCCAGCTTTACTTTAAAGCTTTGAAAATGCTTTGACCATGCTTCGAAAAATAATACACAGTAGAAAACTTTTAAAAATTCGAAACTCTTTTTCCTTTTTTCCCACCTGCATAATTTTTTAATTATTCATGGAATAATTAATTCAATACATTGTGTTGGAATATACTTGTTCATATCGAAAATCTATTTTACATATACATTTCAAGAAAATGTATTAATGGATTATGTAACTCAAAATGACTGTCATGCAATAATTTGTTGTATACCATCTAAAATAATCATTGCAGTAATAGTGTTTTCATGTATCATATTTTTATATTACTTAATATTTGCTTATTTAGAGTCAAAGTGTACAACTTCATTGTCTTGTATACACAATTATGATAATAGTTTCATAAGTTTGTCATTCATTAGAAGTCTGATTATATAATATTACATTAACTACTAATTTCACAAAGTATTTTGTATCAGTATTGCATTCAGTTATATTAGCACGTTCTCGTTTTGTTTTTGGAATTTCTTTTAATTACTATTTTAAACATTATTCAATTTTGGCATTAATTTACTATATATAAGTATCTTAGCTCATTGCAGAATTATATTAACGGCATTTTTCATATTTATATGTTTCAAGGAAATATGCTCAACGTCCATGCACTCAAAGTTATCGTTGTAAAATAATCTTTTAATTCTGTTCTCTATTTAGCATCACAATATTACATTCAATGTATTTGAGTTAATTTAACGCATTTGGTAACTTGCATTTGTATTTTCCTTTACTGTAAAACCTCTATTGTTTATCACGTTTTTTAGATGTTTTGAAATCTTTGTTCAAATCTTTTCTTTAATAGCTACAATATTTTTAAAAGTTTCATTGAATAATTTAAATAAAAATTTTATTTTCACTTTTAATATTTGAAAAGCACATAGCCATATTTTTATATTAGCCAGCAATAAGGTTGGTCGTTTGGAGTTTATTGGCGCTGAATCCTCATGGGATATATTGCGCCAAACACAAGTGTGCAATAATTGAAAATGTCTTAAAAAGAAATTATGTGCCCAACATCAAATTACAATAACTGGTTTCAAGTAAAATTTTATATTAAAATTTCAAGTTGTATTAACATCAAATTACAGCAAAAATGCATTAAATAAATATCAGAAATAAATATTAATTTTAACTATAGTGGATTCGCTATATTATTTTATGCATAACTAGCATTTCAAGGCCCGGCGTTGCACTCGACCCGTTGATTTGTATAAGCCTCAAAATAATTTTGTAACATATTCATGTACTAAGCACGATACCACAGGCGTAGTCAGCAGGAGGAGGGACTGCTTTATAAGTCCCTCTCAATGTTTTGCTGATGGAAAAAATTAAGAAATAAGTTGACTATTATTTTTTTTAAAATTAATATGTAACTAAAAGAATTTGATTAAAAAAATTGTACTAGTATCATTTACTGTCAAATTCTATATATTCTTGAAAATTTGATAAGGTATAACTTGTTAATAAGACATTTTCATTGCTTTCATTTCATATTAAGTGGCATTCAATAAATGAATAAATAAAAAAATGGCCCAAAAGAATAATAACAAAAATAACATTTTATAATAGGTAAATTGTGAACTTCACAATTTGTTATTGAAATATTTTGTTATTTGCTCTCCATTTGTGTCACAGATCTGTACTTCTGCCTCATCAGATAAAATTAGTCTCGAAAATTTTAAAAACTGATTTTATGGAAATAAGAGCATTCAAACTTGATTTTCTCTCAAATGTGGCGAAATAGTAAATAAAAAAAATCGAGATGGATAGTTTACCAAAGAAAGAAATAATAATTTTTTTCGAATTAATCAACAACGGTGATATTTCAATCTCACATTTCGATTTTTCCCAATAAGTCGTTGACAGCAGCAAAAATGATAATGTCCATTTAATGCCTTTTCCATTTAAGCGGTAATCTATTGGATTTTAATGAACTCCCATGAGGTCACCCGCTCTAAACATTTGATCTGAAGATGGAAAAACCTGAAAGAGAGGAAATCACTAGTCTCTCACAAACTAAGGCTCTGCTTTGAAATCAGAACAACTCACAGAAAATGAAAAACAACTGTTTTTAAAATTATTTAAAGACTTTCTCCTTTCTGCTCTTGCATGTGCTGCGCACTAAACTTTCTGAGAAAATTTTAAATGCCGTCGACTTCAAGTGCTCTTTCTCAACCTTGATTTGTCGCTATTACAACCACACATTCGGTATTCTGGATAATCTTATATATTCAGATTTTTTATGCTCCCTAATTCTCTTTCAAATAGAATTCAGAACATTCACCAAGCGATTTACGTAAACTTCAATACATTTATTTTGTATTTCAAGAAGGAAAAAGAAACTTTAAAAAAGTTACACGTATTTTTTAAGGTTTATAAAGATTGTATTAATTTAGCAATAAACTTTAATATCTTCAATCAAAAATTTCATAAGCGGCAACGCCTACGTTGAAAAATAATTTAAAAGATTTTCTCTAATTAGGTTTGTAAGGATAAGATTGCGCGAATAATAGTATATGTAAATGTAAGATTATTTTTTGAATATTGTTCCAGTTATGATTTCACTATCTAATGTAGTATGCAAACAATCAATAATTTAAAAAAAATTATAAAATTATTATTTAAAAAAGAAAGCAAAATTAAAACTGGAACAATAAAAAAAATTTTATAGTGTCATACAAAAAATTAAAATGAATAAAAGAATTTAATTGTAAAAAGAAATGAAGTTAGAAAAATTAGAAAAATTACGACGATGTTTAAGATGAGCGCCAATGCAGCAGCATAACAAAAAACAGAAAAAAATAGACAGATATACCAATAAAGCCAAAATTAAAAAAAGAAAGTAATGCAAGCAATCCAATAGTAATTTAAAGTAAACGAAAAGCAGACAACAAAAACAAGGAATTCATTGTAGTTCACTTTTTCACTATCTAATGGATGTCTTAAAAATCAAAATGCTATAAAAACAGTTATCGAATGTTTTATATTTTATCTTAATTTTACTACATATTTTTACAGTAATTCCCTTTAAATAATTTTTATTTAGGTCATACAATAACTGTTAGCTTTTCTGCTATAATGCGATGCTTTTACCATCTTCTGCCGAGTGATAAGAACCAATAAAATATATTTTCTTGCTCTACGTTAGTTTGAATAAACCAACTAAACCATCTGAAGGCTACAAACCCTTTGTTTGGAAGTTGTAGCTTCTATTATTTTTGGGTTACAGAATCATTTTATTAAACTGACACTAGTTTTGTTAATCTCTGCTCCTTCCACGACTTCATATAAGTTATATATATATATATACAAAAATAAACAAAACCAGAAACAAATGCAATTCAAAAGAAGAAAACTTTAGAAAAAAATAGATTCTATAAAAGATTTAAATATGAGGAAAAACTTCACAAATGCGGTAAATGCGCCAATCCAGCAGTACAACGTCCGGGACGCGTCATCAGCAAGGGAAATCCCGAACGGGAGGAAACAAAAAAATTCGGTGTTTTCTGAACACAAAACTCTAGCAATAATGCCAAAAAGAGTTTGTTTCCCCCGGAACACCGAAACAAAAACCAAAGTTTGAAAAAAAGCAAAAAACCCAAGTCCAATTGAGAAAGAAATAAAAATATAATAAAAGCCCAAGTCCATTAGAAACAAAACATATTAAACCTAACCCCTAAACCAACAAAACAAAACAAAAAAA
>BGPR01004044.1:0-24074 GCA_013235015.1 Araneus ventricosus
TCTGCTTCCGTTACGTATTTGCTGCTCTTGGCGAGCCCACTCGTGTACCCGTTGTTGACTGCACTTTTGCAAAAGCACTCTCCTGGGTCCATTGACACTAATATTGGACTGTGACGAGCTGACACGTTACAATTCACGACGGAGTCTCTTCCAGCTTTGTCGGACGGATGCATTGTGCAGTAGCCAGAACTTAGCATGATTGTCCATGAGCCTGTTTCAGCAGGGGACTATTCAATCTAGTGAAACCCATTATTTCAGATATTATAAATCTATAGCTATTAATCCTACTCGGCCTGTGTGCGTATCTCTTCAGAATCTGTATCAAGTATTATAAATAAAGTGTATAGTCCCAGAGTGAACATTATTGAAGAATCCGGGATAAACTTTGCTTTACATGCTGTTGAGAAAGAGATCTCACCACCGCGCGCTCTATGGATTTGTTGACTGTCCTGCAGGATTCATGGTGAAAAACCTCAGGATGCCTTCTGACATTGAGTCGAGACCATGTCGTCGTGTTGCAGCAGTTTTGCGTGATCGATTGGGATGACTATTAGACAGGTGTACCGTTTTTCTGGCTCTTCAGTGTATGCAGTAGCATGCGCTTAGCTCCCGGCGCAGCAAATCTCAATACACCCTTCCTTACATAGGGCAGATGAGCTTCAAAAAAAATTAATAAATTAAATGGTAATAATAGATTATGAGAGAAAAAAAACCAGTTTATTAGAACGTAATTCGTCATTTGTCACCAAAAATCTCTGCAGATAGGTTTCGCACTACAAGTGGGTCATCCATACCAATCTTTCTTTCAGATATCTACAATTTACCTACGAAAGGGGAAAATACGACTTAGTTATACTTCTTAGTTATAAATTTGTTTTCTTGCATGTCTGATTTTCTCGCCTCTTTCGAAGTCTCCTCCTCCCTTCATCTGACTTTCATGAGCCTTCTTCAATGTGAAACTTTCAACAATAGGCTGAAAGCTGAGTTGCCCAGTTGGTGTCTACTTAGAAACTATATTACTTTTGACTGATATAGGGAGTTAACAGGGGAGACACCACTCCATTGCATCATGACGAAGCACTAGCTTTGAAAATCAGTCTTCTTACAGAAGTTAGGATTGCCATTATAATTGTAGAATATCCACCAGCTCCCACTCTAATGCACGATAAAGGTTTTATAACATAGAACTCGCATATTTGTGCAGTCATCGGAAAAAAATGCTAATGAACGAAAACCACGAATCGGATAGATTTATTGATTTCCCAAACAGTGTTCCGGTCGAGAAAATTCATTCTTCTCCTCCCACTAATGGCATATGCGACTTGGACATCAGCACTTATTAGCACAAAAAAATAAATTTGGAATTTCAAAATAGAACGCAATTTCAGATTGTATTTTTGTAAACAGTATGTACAATACACATATATTATGTACTTTTCATATTAATACATGGATAATTAATTACACGTAATGGATTGAATTTTTTGTGTTATGTTCAATTTTGAACCCGTTTGAACGAAAAAATGGTGTTGAAAAATATAAAGCCGATTGACCAGCTAGGCTTACGATCTGTCAAGAAATAGAACTTATAGTGAGGAGGAAATGCGAAGAAATGTGTTTTACAACACAAAAGTCCGAAGCCAAGTTCTGTGTTTTGTGCCAGCTAGGCTTACGATCTGTCATTAGAAATATACTCACAGTAGAGGAGGAAATGCGAAAGAAATGCTGTTTTAAAACACAAAAAGTCCGAAGCCAAGTACTATATTTTTGTGTGATAGACCACAACTACATTGGCATGGCATCTATAAATTGAATATGTTACTGAATTGGCAGCTCTGGTTGTACCAACGCTGTTTTAATGATGATAAATTTTAAAAACGTTTACTAGGTAGTAAAAAAAGGATGGTCATAAATTATTGGACCCATTTCAAAAACTAATAAAAAAACAATCATGCTACAACTTTGTTTTTTTTGAGAGCGCATTTGAAAAAAGGTTTGTTTTTTCTCAGATAGGTAGCGACCCGCTACGGCGGTCTATATGGCTGTAAATTATTTGACATCTTCCATTTTTCAAAGCCATTATTTTCGAAACTTTTAAACCTAGAAGAAAAATAAAAGCATGTATTTGTAGGGAATTTCAAGCTCTTTTATTTGTTAAATCAATTGTAATTCGAAAACTGAACAGTTTTCTAGAAATTCAAGAACAAATTTTAAAAAAGGAAAGTAGAAAACGCTCATCGGCTTCTGCTGATCCGTAGCTATTGCGTATGGAAATCTCTTATTGTAGAAAACTTAGCCGTAATGGTACGCCACCTAGCTGAAAGAAAATTTATTTGCTCTCTTTATTTAAAAAAAACGCAGTTGTAACATTAATTCTTTTTATTAAATTTTGAAATGGGTTCAATAATTTATGACCACCTTGTATAACATACATCGCATTAATTGTATCAATTCACGTGACATCCTAATCTCAAGAGAAGCGCAACTGCGTATGTCATTTTACACCTAACTACAAGTGTTATGTTGTTCTGTGGCGTCTCCCTTCGTTCCCGCACAATGCGTAATGGATCCTAAAATTAATTTTGTACAGCGCATTCGATGTGTATTATGCGAGAATAAATCAATTCAAATTGCTCTCGTTCTCAAGTATTTCTTTCTTTTCCTACTGTCACTTTTGCCGCTGAGTGCAGTTGGTTGAAGGGGCGAGCTTGATCAAGGTTTTTCGAGTTCTCTACCTTCGAATATTGCTATTACTGAAGAAAAAGTAGCACACATACAGTTGCTTAATAAACTTGCGTCGTATTACTATTAAATAATCACGAAATTTAGCAAGATTTGACTTAAAGCATGATAAAAAACAAGTATTATAAAAGAATAGATTCTTTGAGAATGTGGGTTTCTCTTTTTACTTTCTCATATACGAAGTATATAAACAGAAAGTATTGTAGTCGTCCAAAAATTCGAACTCGAGATTTTGACAAATGTCCACGTTTCAGACCTCCCTGAGTCCGAAAAACACAATTTTGGAATCATGTCTGTCTGTGAACACGATAACTCGAAAACTATTAGAGCTACGGGGATGAAATTTGATATGTTGTCGTGTGGTTTTTATCTTTACTTAGCTTAATTACATTTAATTTAGATTTTAGAAAAGAGTTTAAGCAAACAAGATCCAAATAAAAGATCTTATAAACGGTACATTCAAATAAATTAAGCAATCCGCGTTGTGTTCAAAAATATTTTAGCAATAACCCCAGGAAGTAACATTACATAGACATAAATTTATAAGTAGACAATTCCAGACCTGGAAAATCTTCTAGGACACATTGAGTGAGAATAAAACACAAGCATGAACAAATGACAGAAACTGTGCTAGAAATTAATTTCAGTTTATTTAAGAATTTCAGAAAATGTGAATGCATTTTGGTGGGGATTTACATAGCATGTACTGAGCAAGTATAATGTTGCTCTGGATACAAAACACATGTCAGTTGGATAAAAGGTCAAAGACAGGTTAATTAGAGTTCTTATCAGTACTATGTCTTCTGTCTGACCAAAATAATAAAAGTCCTGAAAATCCCTACTTAAAGTTAATGCTGGTAGTTTACATGTGGTTGGTATGCAAATGCTTGAAATGGTAGTTAACTAAACTCAACACACATATTAAAATGCATACCAAATTCACAACAGTATTACATACACATAAGTATTCACTCACAAAAGCAACTTCCTATATTCAGGGCATAGCATACAAGTAACCAAAATTTAAATCACCCTACATTCATTACTCGAGTGAGCCGTCAGCACATCACATAAAATTTTCATATCCGAAAGTTAAACTACTGTGGCTCTTAGCCTACCAATTTAAAACCTTTAAATTAAATTTCTCAATATCAAAACAAACAAAAGAGAGTTAACTGAGGACATCATTTGTAGAAGGTTGGGCTGGGGGTCCGGGACAGAAACATAAAAGGAACTGGCAGGCAGGGAGAGTCTCGGATCACTTCTGTTATATCTCATGACTCCTTATTGTGGATGTTTCACTCTCTCCTAGCTGGCATCCATGGCACTAAACCTTGTGGCAGTCAGCTCCCATCTGCAGGTGGTTTTCAATAGGCTTGCATGGAGAAGTCAGCAGGCACTTCAGTAGCAGGGCTCCAGGACACACGCTTCAGGTGCTTTAACAAACAGGCATGGACGGTTGTCTGGTCAAATTTCTGCCGGGAAAAGGCCAGGCTGCTCAGAGCCGCTTACACCGCTAGAAGTGGCAGCCAGTCCAGCACTCCGAGGTAAAGGGGCCAGGCATGGCCGGACACACGGGATTCACCTTCTACGAATCTGTAGCCTCGAGGCGTGCAAACAGTTTCAAGCTGCCGCTATCATGCAGCCGAATTATGGATCGTTCAAAGGGCCTCTGCTTAGCACCCATTCGTTACAAGTCCGCTAATCGCAGTTATCATTCCACACGTTGAGCATCAGAGATCACCTTTACGCCGAGTTCATTGCCAGAATCCAAAATCTTTTTTTTTGTTCCAAAGTCTTGTCTTTTTCTTCTACCAAAATCTTGTCCTCCCTTTTTCTCTCTGTCAAGCACTCTCCCTCTTATACAAAAATCAGATGTCATGCCAAGCTTTACCTTCATCGCTCCTTCCAGTGCCAACGGTCATCTTTTTCCATTGGAAAGGCGTAGAAACCAAAATTAATTTAGTTGCGCCAAGACGCCAAAACCCTCAGAAACTCGCCAACCAAACCAGCAACCCCTTGTGCACGCCCCGGAGACCTACAGTTAGCCAATAAAGGAAGCTATGACTCTTCTGATTGGAGGTCAAGGTTTCTCAGAAAAAGGGTAGGTAATGCCCTGACCTGTCCAAAGGGTAATTAATCACTATCAGGGTTCGAAGAAGGGTCTTTGTGTGAAAACAGACAATTTGTCGCGTCAGGACAGTAAAATTTGGGTGGTCCGTTAAAGCTCATTGTCAAAGAATCAAAATGGCAGGAAGTGAAATTGACCTCAGTAGTAAAGTGGGAGATTCGGATCCTTTTCTACAAAGGAGCGGAGGACTCAAGAAACAATTTTTAATTTCAAGCTTAACGGGGGTTCAAAACGTGAAATAAACAATTAAGCGATTCAAACAAACAAGTGCGTTTCTCATGGGAAAGGGGGAGTATATACGGTAAAAGAGGAAAGAAAAGGTCGTATTCTAAAGGGGGGTTGTATAAAGTTGCAGGAGGACTAGCTGTCCAGAATTCAGAGGTGCATAAGAGAAAAAACATTTCGTGTAATTTAGACAAAGAATTACAACAAAGAAATTTTTAAGTGTCATAACAAAAATAAGGGAATTATTTGCCGAAAAATAAACATTAAGTAAAATAAACTACACCACATTATTGGTAGTCTCTGTTGCGAATTTTTACTAGTGCTGTGTTAATACTTGTGCTACGTTTCTTTGCTTGGAATATTTGTAAACTAAAGAGCTTTATTTTTTAAATCCTGCTTATTGGATTACATTCACGTAACCCACAGGACAATTTCTTTACAACAGTTGTTTCCTGTAGCGAAACAATGATTAAAGAGGAAATAATGTCATAAAGGAATTTTAATGACGTATATAAGGACGTAAATGCTTTAAAAAATCTCATTTAGAAGAAGTTTCTGAAAAACAAACGCAAAACGTCAAAACTTAAAAATCATTATTCTGAGAAAAACATGAATTCCTTGTGAGCGATTTAATTCTATTTAGTCAGTTATTATTCTAGAGAAGTGCTTTACTGCCTTTTAACTCTTTTTTCATGTGATTCACTAGGCTTAAACTCCGAAGAATAAGAATACATACAGTTTAGAAAGTCCAAATGTCTATTGAAAAAAAATAGTAAATTATGCAGAAAATTTCGACATAATCATTTTTATCTTCTTACATTCATCGTAAAGGGTTCAGAGATAACTTAGTATATTTAAAAGGTTAGAAATAAACGAGGTTATACTTTTGAATGTAAAAACTACAGTTTCGATTTCAGATAAGTAATATTTATCTTTACAATACATTTTCGCAATTCAGGACAAAACTGCTAACATTTACAACCACGGTATAATGGCTTTAACTCTTTAATTCCGATGCGACTTTTTTTCTTTCAGCGCCTTTAAAACCCGGACTTTTTGGGAGGATGCGACATGAATTAGACTCTCCCGACCTGGGTGGTCACTTGACCCACTTACCGCACTCCCCTTGTTATAACCTTCACTTAAGTTGAACAAATAAAGAATGGAATAAGTTGGAAATGGGTTGTGCTGGGAAACGATAATTGGACCCCCCACCGTGTTCATCTCCTAAGCAATCTCTGTACCTCACCCTCAAAAGAAGCCAAACGCATCCAACCGGACTTCGTCGATGTTAAGGGCAAATTTCTAGACTGTCCCATACCGCCTCGCTCGATGTGAGAGGGTTAAATTATATTTTTAGGCTTGGAACAAAAAAAGCATTTTCACTTTCTCGTATACGAAACGTATACAAAGAGAAAGTATTGTAATCGTCAAAAAATTCGAACTCGAGATTTTGACGAATCTCCACGTTTTAGACCTCCCTGAGTCCGAAAAACTCAATTTTGGAATTATGTCTGTCTGTGTGTCTGTCTGTCTGTGAACACGATAACTCGAAAACTATTAGAGCTACGGGGATGAAATTTGGTATGTGGTATTTAAACATATTTTGCATGTTTCTATCAAATTGTGGACAAAATCCATCAACGGAAAGTCTGTCTCTCTGTATGTCCGATATCATGCGAACGCTATAACTCAGAAACTTGAAAAGCCAAATGGGTAAAATTTTATACACAGTTTTATCGTCATGAATGTAGGTCCGTATAAAATTTTGGGGTCAAATTCGTCAAAGGGGTGACTGTCTGTCGGTCCGTATAATTTACTTTTGAGGAGAATCCGTCATCTCTACGCGCATGCGTACTGGAAGAACGGAGAGGAATTTCATTACGGAGTAGTGAATTACGTCAGTTTGTCCTTGATCCTTTAAGAGAGGAAAATCGTTACCCATCTCCTTGAATTTCATTCTTTGCCTAGATATTTTTCAATCACTGTAATGAAAAACCTTCTGATAGTCATTGGATTCTGGGTAACAATAGGTTCGAATTTTTTTAGCCACGCTGGGAAAGGGGAAACGGCACCTTTTTGGGGAAGTATACCAGAAAGTCTAGGGGAGATCACTCACGCTTTTTTAAATATGTTGAAAGTTCAATATAAATCAAAAAGGATTAAGTGTGGTATCTAAACTGACGCTCCCTCCATTTTCCAATTCGTATTTAAGCCTGTGCTGTCAATGCAAAGGTGAATCAACTGCAGTCCACTGAAAAAATGGCCCCGAGGTGCACATTTCCACCCTCCAAAGTGTACCTGAACCAAATTTGGTAGCTCTAAGTTCAACGGTCTGTTCTGTAGACCGCCAACAGACACACAGACTTGCTCTTTTATTATTAGTACAGATGAATAAAATTATTTTTGTTTATATAACATTATTCAGCGACCCACAGCTACCTTTTCTTCTTTTTCATATTTTACAACATAAAACAATTTTACTTTATTTCGAAGACAAAGATAAACTACGCCACAATCTCGACTTTTCCTAAACAAAAACACATCGCTACAGGAGAAACTTTGGCAAAAGCATTCTTTTATTCCTCCCTTCCTTGTTTTTTGAATGAGTCAAAATAGTAAAAATGTCAATATTTAACTATTTTTGGGGCGCTTGGGACACCAGAAGATATGAATGAATTAGAATAAAATTAAAAAAAACGTAAACTAGTGTACCCCAAACAAAACTTTCTTCCCCTGCGCGAAAGGGAATTTTGAAAATATATTTTTATAAATTTCCAAAAAATCTAATTTTGAACTATTCTTGAGACACTGGAAGATATAAATGGATTTCAATAAAAAAATATATGTAAACTAATAAACCTAAGACACAACTTTCCCACCCCTCGCCAAAAGTAATTTCCCCCAAAAAAATTTGTCCTATACTTTTCGATCCACCCTAATGTTTATGGTAACTGCTAAAAGAAAACTCTCTTCATTTAGTATGAAATTTTAAGTTCATTTGAAGTAGTTGAATTCTTACAGTTTCTTATAACATCTGAAAAATAACATACAGTGTGTTTCAAAGTTCGATCGCCAAACTCCTAGGGGTAATTGTACACGTCAAGACAAACAACTTTCGTAACAGAACATGGGGACGCAAACGCAAAGGGTGAACTCAACAGGGTGCTCATTTCAAGTGAATTAAGTAGAAGAAAAGGATGCAACAGGTAAAATGTAGAACACAGCTTTAACTCTTTAATCCCGAGGCGACTTTTTTCTTCTTACTCCATTAAAACCGATGCCTTCTGGGAGGAAGTGACGTGACTTGGACTCTCCCAATCTGGGTGGTCATTTTCCCCACCCCGCCCCTGCTATAATCTTCCCTTGAGACGCACGGAAATGGGCTGTTGTTGGCAAGGATAATTGGACCCCCTACCGCGCTTATCTCCTAAGCGATCTCAGAATCTCACCTCCCCTCAAAAGAAGCCAACCGTCTCAGAGAGTTGACTCCGGAGCACATTGATACGCATCTCCTGTACGTATCTATGCGCCTTCTCAGCAACTACTTTGTAAAATTGTCTTCAGAAATGGAGAAAAACCTAAAAATGAACTATCTATAAGAAACACGCAATTAGGTATTTGTTTAAACAAAGAAAATGGCTTGTATTTCATTGGAAATATGAAAAGTATTGTTGAAAATTGCGTTTAAAATATTTTTTACCTATTTAATATAATTTGAAAAAAATGCTCGGAAAATTAATTAATATGATGGAAAAGACATTTTTTTGTACTTTCAGATGGTGTAAAAATTGTCTTTGTGCTATTTTATTTTCGAAAGTTATCAAGGAAGAAAGCAAAAATTTCCCTTAATTTTTAATTAATTAAATTTTTCAAAACAGGTTCAAGGCTCACATTCCTCCCTCAAATATTTTTTTACACACACACACACACACACACACACACCACACACACACACACACACACACACACACACACACACACACACACACACACACACACACACACACTCCTTTATTATTTGCAGACATAAATTATTTTCTGGGCATTATTGTTTTCTAGTTTTCAAGTCCTGTAAAGTATTGAATTTTGATTAACATAAAAGTTTGTTATCTTGTTAAATTGTAAAACTTGTTAGAATATAAAATTTATTGATAAAACTTTTTTTATCTACAACATCCTTACTTTCGTTTGTGTATCAGTATGCCCCTAGTATGCAGCAGATTTATACAAATAAATTTTTAGGAAAAAAGTGTAATAAGTATTTTATTATCTCATTTATGACGAAAACTCGATTGAAATCCTATATTAGATTAACAAATGTATAAATTTAGTGTGTAGTTCAAATTATTACCGTTGGTAAAATCATTTTTAGCTTTCCAACAAAAAAGGGTATCAATTTCCTGCCCTTACCTATAAGAGGTGCTTAATTTGATAGCTTAGAATACCATTTTCGACCTGTGAAATATTTTTTGGGACAGGTTAGTGCTTAGAATATCTAGAAGGTGCACGCTCGTACATTACCTAGAATACCATTTTCGGCTGTATCTGATTATTTTTGGGAGTGGTTATGCTTAGAATATATCAGAAGAGTACTGCTCAGATACATTAGCTTAGAATACCATTTGTTAGAATGAAGTTATGCTAATACCTGTGTCTAGTATATCTAGAAGAAAGCTCATTACATTAGCTTAGAATACCATTTTCGACCTGCTATCTGTATTTTTGGGACATGGTTATACTTAGAATATCCTAGAAGAGTGCATACTCATTACATTAGCTTAGAATACCATTTTCGACCTGTGTCTATATTTTAGGGACAGGTTACTCGTTTCCATTGTGTCTGTGTTGCGTTCATGAAACACGTAATGCTAGAATGTTCAAGCTCTGAAATGCAGCGCTTATAATTTTAACTGGGCTTCTTCACCTGTATTGGCCACATTGATTCAAAACTATTCTCAAGGTCAATTTTTTAAAGCCATTGGATTTTACTTAGAATTAGATTCAAGTTCAGGCTACTTCGCATCTTGTGCAGTTTATTCTATCACTATTATATAATTTAAAAATTTTAAATTTTAGCCTGAAAGTTTTATTTTCCCCACTTTACTGTTGTTTGACAATACTGAATTTGAAGTTATGTGAGTCAATGAAAAAAATTAATAAACTTACATTTCGTGCAGTATGAACCTTGCGCAATAATCTGAAATCTTCACAACTTTAATTCCGAGGCGACATCTTTCTTCTAACACCTTTGAAACCGAGAAATTTGGAGCGAAAGTGAAATGAACTGTACTCTCCCAACCTTTGGGGTCATTTACCCCACCCCCTGACAAAATAAGCGAAATTGGACTTACAAAAGTTTACTTCAGAAGAACAGATATAGAAGGTTCCCATTTATATCCGTTACACCCCCTTAAATTCTAAACGGTAACAGCTTAGGCCATACAGTTGGTATCTAGGTATAGTAAAATGGCTACGCGCTACTTTATGAGACAACTTACAACGCCATCTATCGGCAAATTTTGGAATTAGCGGTCCTATCTCGCAAACGGAGAAAGATACGAGAAAAAAGTCAATTAGAAAGTTATACAACACTCTCGATTTAGCACGAAAAGATACCTTGCACACATTAATATTCAGAACAGAATGTAAAAAATGAAAATTTGTTTGATTGTGATTTTCAACGCTATGCCTTTCGTGAAACGCGAGCTAAGCGAGAAATCCAGTCCAGAGTGAAAATGTGTATAGTGGCTAACGGAGAGAATTTTGAGCAATATAAATAAATGATACAGTAGACAGGGACGTTTCTCAGTTTCTTTCTTCCACACTTTATGAAATGACAATTTTCGAAATCGTGACCAAACAAATGTTCACTTTTTGCATTCTGTTTTGAGTATTAATGTGCGCAAGGTATCTTTTCGTACTAAATCGAGAGTGCTCTACAACTTTCTAATTCATCTCTTACTCGTATCTTTTACTGTTTACGAGATAGAACCGTTAATTCCAAAATTTGCCGAAAGATGGCGTTGTAAGTTGTCTCATTGAATAGCGCATAGCCTTTTTACTATACCTAGACACCAACTTTATGGCCTGAGCTGTCACCGTTTAGAAGTTAAGGGGGTTGCAATGGATATAAGTGGGAACCCTGTATCTTACTTTGCTTCAAAATAATGGAGCGTCAATCTAAGAAATCGAATCAAGAAATTCTATATATCTTATACCATAGCTTGCAAATATTTTTTGCAATATTCAAGCAAAACCAGTATCGTAAAAAATAAGTCCATTATTTGCCAAAAGCAGTGCATTTTTGATAACTAAGAGGCATAACCAGAGAATCTAAACCAAAAGCTGTCTCTTATATTTGTTTTACATTAATAAGAATGCATTTCTTGCCATATGAAATAATGTACGTTTCACTATTACAAAGAATTTTCTTGCATGAAAATTAATTTGTTAGCAATTTTTTTTAGATGTTCGACTAACAAGAATTGAAAGCAAAACGGATATATCTTTACATAAGTCTTTTTTCAATTGTGTATCAATTGCTTATAAAAATATACACATTGAAACGGCATGTCAGTCAAAATTTTCACTTGTACAAGTTTATACCAAGTATCAGACAGAGATTTGTGAATCTGAAACGAAATCGATTACTCTCTGTTTACCAAAAAATAATCAATAGCAGGATCTATCTGCAAATGTCAGGATATCAAGTTAAAATTTCTAAGGAGAAGAGGCTTGCTGCTCTAAAATAGCTGTGCAAGTCAATATTTCTAGAATCAACTCCTCCTGAACATATTTTTTATATGTGTCCCTACGGAAAAAAATATATATATCACGAATGTTGTCGAGAAACGACAAATAAGGCGTTCCAGCCCTTAGAAAAAAGAAATTTTCGAGCGAACGAGTGAGTATCCATATCTGGTACGAAAGTCGACTGGAGAAGAAGATGAAACGAAGAAAGCTACCGTTAACATTTTCTAGAAGGAACTTTTTGAACAGGAAGTAAGCTAGCTGCTTGGCCCGAGGCGACGGAGACAGTCCAGTGGACTTCAACTTTCGAGACAGGGCCAAAACACTTCCTCAATTTATCCAGATGGGTTAGATACGAAAGAATTGAATGGCCTCAAGGGATAACCACAGGAGAGGAAAAAAATTGGGAAAATGTTCTTGGAGCTCTTTAAAGGTTGACCATGTTTCTGGGATTGCTTCGGAGCGAACGAATAATTGAATTTATGACTCAGAATGTTCCTAGAGAGATATTCAGCTCGAGTGTCCAACAACTTTGTGCTGGAAATGATTGGAGGCAATTTGATACGCCGTAATGTATCGCCAGAGTGGTGAAAATGGCAGTTCATTGTGTGCTGGAAATGTTGAGTTACTGTAATGAAACTGTTGGTTTCGCCATTTTTGAATTATTTATCTTTGATGTTGGTTAGAAAATAGAGTTGGAAATTTGTTTTATTGAATGCGATACTATAATGGATAGTACAGCATTATTGTTGTACTGCAATTATCTCTTGTAAGACTTAAAAGAGTAACAAAATATTACTTCTTTCTGTGTTAAATCCCAGATTCGTGTGTAATTCGTTGCATAAGTGGAAATTTTTTTAAATAAATGAAGTTTAAAAGATTTAGTTAACTACGAATTTTTTTGAAATAAATATTTTATTTGTAAGAAATAGTTGCTTATTGTTGTAGAATATTTTAATCAAGTATGTCGTAGTTAAAGACACAAAAAACAGGAAATGTTTCGAACTTTCTCTAAATTATTACTCGAAAAAATAAACTAAACTCTTCATTCATACTCTAAATAAGGAATCTCCAATTTACCGACTGTAAATGCCATTTTTATTGATATATTTCATGCCGAAGAAGTCGGGCATAAAATTATGAAAAGCCGAAGCTATAACGGCAGAATATAAAGGCAGACCAAGAATACAAAAAAAGGCATTTTATTATTAGTAAAGTAAATTATTTATCTCAACTCGAGACATCTTAATACGCAGAGCAGCCGGACAGACAGTCCGTCAGAATAGAAACAGAATACACAAGAGCAACTCACATACACACAAATATATACAATACTGCAAGTGGTAAATAATACAGTCGAAAGAAAGGCACCAATCACAGAAGACACTGCATGAGTTCTGTGGCGCACTAGAGCATTGAATTTGAACCCGATTACAAAGAATCGTGAGGCAGTATGCAGCAGGATTGCATCATTTATTAGATGAAAGATACAAACCAAAAAATTAAAACTCAAATTCTAAAAAAAATCCTTTTTCTACTCTTCTGAAACAATGCTGCCATTCCTGAAAAACAAGCTTCTAAAACATAGATAATATAAATAGACAATCAATTACAAACCATGTAATATAAAGGAAATGGCAACAGTAATCAGTCGTTCCAGGTTAATGAAATATTATTTAGATTTTTTAGATAAAAAAATGCTAAGGAAAAATATTAAAGTTAAAATATTGTTCAGGAAAAATATATCATATCTGAAACAAAAATGCATCACCTTCTATGGTTGTCCTTAAAATTATAGATTACTAATAAAACAAATAGTCTAAATTCATATAATTTAATTTTAAATTATACATAATTTTAAGTTCTTTAGAAATTTTGCTTCTCTTTATCATAATAAGGATGACTTTAAATTACGGATATTACGTTTACATAATGAGGGAGAAAAGCGATTTATTCAGTGAACTGTATGCCTTGTACCGAACTGTTTTGATCTGGAAAATTCACTGAAATAGACACAGAGCTTTGACCGAAGATAACCTTCACGAATAACCCTTCTCTTCGATTGACGACTATCCGCGGTTAATCCATCTATACTTATATAAGGCAATGTTTGTGTGTGTGTGTGTGTGTGTGTGTGTGTGCGATGTTTAAACGAAAAATATTGCACTTACAGCCTTCAAATGTGGCACACAGGTAGTCCTGAATGGTGTCTCAGTGCACCTCGAAGCCCGAATTTTAAAATTTAATCTAGAAATTTTTTTATTTAATTTTTTAAAAAATAGTAGCGTGAAATTTTTTATTGGTAAAAATGAGTGGTGTGAAACGAAAACGAAACGTTCTAAATGTTAAACAAAAATTAGAAATCCTTCAAAAACTTGATAATGGAGAATCAGCTAGTACTGATGCAGAAGATTTACTAAATGAGGGAAACACAATTTCTCATTCTGCTGCTCTACTATCTGTGGAAACTTTGTTAGATTATACGGGACAAAGAGGATTTGATTACGGTGAGATTACTGCGGTTCGTAAAATACGTGTCGATATACGTCAAGAGGTGAACAAAACAGTAGAAGGAAAGACGCATTAGAGATTTTTTAAGCAGTAAATGTTAAAAGGAAAATTCCTAGTTTGATGTTATACAGCATGCAAATGTAAGTAATTTTTATATTTTTGTACTGATGTTGATTTCTTCTTTAATAGAAAGGAGTTTCCGGATTATCCGTGTTTTTCTATTGCCCGTGCGATTCCTCCCGGTGATTAACCCGGATAATCAGTGCACTTTATCTACAACAGCAAGACTTGTGCTAAAATTCACTAATAAATTCTTGCCCTTTTCGTTAGAAAGCGAAAGAGACCACCTCCATTAATGTTATGATTCTATATTCTTTTAATGCTGCTGGGACTTCAAATAAAGTAAGAAAGGAAAAGATGCCGTAAAAAATTAATGAAAAATGCCGCGTCAAATGATGCGAGTAAAAATGTCTAAAGCATCGCATTATGTTCTGGGAAAAGGAATTTTTCAAATATGCTTTCAACAGTGGAGTGGAAAATATCAGCGAAATAGGTGTTATCAGCAATGAATCTCCAGGCCACAATGGCTGGAGGAAAAGAGAGTTGTTATTAAATTTATTTTTTCTGGCTCGCTTTGAGTGAAGATTATTAGATGTGATGGGTATATGATGATGTGTTTAGCTCATTTTCTGTTGCGATAAGAAATGTTTTGTGATAGATATCTCGTGATTTCCAATCATAATGGTCCATCCGATGGTTTCAGTTTTTTTATCGATCATTTTTCGTCATGGTTGGTTATTACTTTGTTGTCTACGTGGAACTCTGCCATACGAATAAATATGAAAGTGATACACAAGACTAAATGTAAAAGAGATATATTTCGATTTTTAGGAAAATGCTTGTTAATATGAGGAATTCTTTTAGTAATAAACCACTGTAGAGCAAAAATAATGAAGATTGTAAACATTAAAACTAATCTGACGTAGAATATGAAATTATATATGTTCAGTTCCTTAGTATCAGTGTAGGTTATCATCTTAGGAATGAAGTAACCAGTCAGCACGCGCACGGGGTCATTTTGACCCCACTCTTTCTCTTTTGCTAAGAAATTATAGGTATTTCTAAAAACTTGGCATTGTTACTTCCTGTATATTCATGGGGGAGCTAGAAGAAGAAGATAAGAACAGCAGAAATCGGTGGAAAGGAGTTCCTCACTTTTTATTGGGGTGTTTGTGTCGGTTTGACCTGTGAGTGTGCTAACGTTTCAGATACATTTAACGTTATGGCTATGACAGCGTACGTCGTGCCCATAAGAGAAGAAAAGAATACAGAAAAGTTATGGAAAAAAGGACACAATTCCAACTTTCCTTTTCCTCCTTAAAAATCGCATTTGCATATTAAATACAAGTTATTTGTACGAAAACATATTCTTATACATTGATCAGGTTTTATTTTTCCAGAAATTGCCAATAAAATAAGAAGTAAGTGTCAAACAATTTTGGGTCAAAATGACGCCGCGCGTGTGCTAATGTTACAAAAATGGGTGCGTGGGCTGAAGAGGTAAAATAAAGTTTTTAGGACTGTTACAATAATTCCGACAGGAATTTGCATAAATGTTGTATTGTTGAATCTGCAGTGGCGCAGCTTGTGAGTGGTAAGAGAGCTGTAAATACCCAGGCGCCAGTTTTGGGGCGTACCTTAGAGAAAAATCATTAATGAGTTTTTATCATTTTTTAAAGGGAAATATCCTGAAGGGGAGAAAAAGATAATGCCCCTACGCCATTATCTTTGCTAAAACACTAATGATTATTTTTGCTCTGGCCGCCACCCAGATAGCACGTAAGTTTGCAGCAAGTTTGATTTTGACTTGATATTCCCTTGCCATGGCAAAATTTGACGCGTCAAACTTGAAACGAACTTGTAGCAAGTTCGCTGTGACAACTAGCGCCACCCTCGCTTGCAACGCATTTGCTACAAGTTCTACGTGACAAATAGCGCCACCTCCCTTGCAAATCAAACTTGCTGCAAGTTTGCAAAACAAGCTTCCTGCAAAGATAGCACGATAAAGAGATAATTATCTTTGTCTCTGTTTTAAAAAAACATCCGATTTTTAATAGCATCTCCTAGACCGCCCTTCCTTTTATTAATTCAATAAATCAATGATAATTTGTGAAAAAAATAACTTTTTTTATAAAAAAAATTTTGAAACATTTTCCAACTTTTTACTAAATATATCACTCGCACTTTAAAGAAAACTATATCGTCTTTTTCTTAATGTTGAAATTTTAATGTTTATAAACAAAATAATCTAAAAAACAGTCAGTGTTTGTTGAAAAATAATAGCTAGACATTTTGTCCCATTTTAAAGTAATTACTTTTGAACTCTAATTTCATAATTTATTCTACTAGAAAAACGTAGTTATTAGCGAAAATCGCTCTCTCTTTGACTTCAAATCCTATTCTCAATTCAAAAAATTAATGAAATCAAGAAAACAGTTTAAAATAAATCGTATACGAATCGAATCGAACAATGTATTAGCGAAATCTATCTTCTCGTCTCGTAGTTCAGCTGGCCGAGTGGTATCGATGTTTGGCTACTAAGCGGTAGGTCGCGAGTTCTATCCCGGGTTGTGTTCATACTCTGTTTTTGCTATAATTTGCAATGAGTTTGCAAAGGCAAGGTTGCTGCAAGTTCGTTTCATGGTGACTTCGAAGCTTTCGTTAACTTGCTGCAAGCTTGCACTCTTGTCATGACAAATTTGTGGCAAGCTTGCTGCAAACTAAAATTTCTATCTGGGCAGTGACCACTAGGCCACTGTGAATTATGGTTGTCGGTTATTGCAAAAAAACCCGGTTTTCTGTTAAACCGGTCTTTTTCACCTCCGGTTTAGCCTGGAGGTTAAAACTGCTCAAAATGACCGGTTTTTGAAAAAACATTTTTCGTTTTTTTTAAATCAACGTTTGTGGAAAGATTTTTTATTATTAATAATATACAATAAGTAAGTGCTAAAACAATAATTAATTAATGTAATAAATAGTTATTACAAATAGGTAATTAATACAATATGTAATATTAATAAATGAGTAATTATTGCAATAATTAAGTATTATAGACAAAAATTTTTATTAACATTGTTTTCGCAAGAAATTAATTCATTGGCGAATATTTATCATCTAATCTGCTCATAAAGACTAATTCAGCAATGTGTTGATCCGTAAGTCGACACCTCTCATAGGAAACAACATCATTCATCGTAGATACTAATCTTTTGGACGCCACAGAACTTCCGACTAAAGATGAATATTTTTTGGCTACAAAAAACAGACGCAGTTTGCTGACAAAATTATTAATTACTATTGTTTTTGCAGTAAATCAATCCATTGGCCAATATTTATCTGTTCATAAAGGCTCTCCCAGTAATCCGTCAACTAACAGACGCCTCAAGGAAGCGGTTGTCGGTGATTTGCCTAAGATGATGAAATTCAAAGCTTTATAACTTCGTAAATTTTGTGTAGTCGAACCTGAAATCGAGCCTGTCTTCCGACCCCGTTTTTGGATTTGGCCGTGGCAAAAAAGTAACCGGAATAAACGGTTAACCAAAACAAAAAAAAAATCGGTTTTCGGTTTAAACCGTTAGGTTTGCCCATACTGTGAATCTAGCATATTTGGTAGATTAAAGCCGTTATAATGGAGTCAATTCACGCGGCGCAACAATCACATGACAAACGGGACTGCGCATGTCATCCAACGTTATCAGTATTGTGACTTCAGGATGCATTTATTGTGTCTCACGTAGTAACGAATTGAATCGTTTCCCCTTTTCACTGCTTGGTTTAAAGTCAACACATAAGAAGTCTTCCAGTGTTAGAGATACAGTTCAGAAAATTTTCCGAGATTTCGCAATAAGCAATTCGATTACAACTTTCAGTTTTATTTCAGAAAGCAAAGAAATTAATAGATTTTTTTAAATAAATGTTTGGGTTCTTTCAACGTTCGATATCCCAGTAGCACAAAGACATTTTACAATATTGTACGATATTTTACAATATTGTATAATATTGTCTAATGTCATATAATATTATATAATATCGAAAAAAATTATAAAATATCGTACAACATGTTGTGTTATCTGGGCATAAGGCTAAAAGCAAGGATTTGAAGAGAGTCTTCACACAGTTATGAGTTAGAATGCGACTTGAATTCCGAATTATCGTGTCGAAAAACAGACCGATGTAATTCAAAAAATATTGTTTCCGACACAGGGACTTATTGTCAAATACTTAAGAGATTAATCAAAATCTCGTAGCCAAAATTCTTGTCTATTTAAATAATAATAACTTTTATTATATTTTTTGATAAGGATTTCTTCAAATTCTTGCATCAAACGGTTCTAACAACCCTATAATTTTCAGTTTTTTACAGTTTATAACTGGAACGTTTCTGTCGGATTTAAAACAAGAACGGTTAAAATATCTTATTCCGTTATTTTTAAACTAATTTATTCCTCATGAGTTCAAACAGTTTTTTTGCTAGCGAAATTTGACAGCAAGACTTTCTCCGGACAATCCCAGAATGCATTGTTGCTTCCTCGCAGGAAGTGACATAATATACATTCATACCCAGCATGCATTTCTTCAATTCGATTCCTTTCGATGATGTCATTACATTTGCGCCATTGTCGAGAGGAAAAATAAGCGGGAAAATTAATAATGTGTATCTTTTGTTTTGCTTTTGTTTTCAAAACTTTTTCGTGTTATTATGGGCATTTTTTCCGCATTTTGTCAACGCCGTGCGCGTACTGCTACTATCTGATAATCAGATTCCTCCTGATCTTTAAAAACTGATGGAAAATATATAAAACTGTCTGAAATTTTTATCAATACTACATTCGAAGAAATCCTTCACACTCAAAATCCCTCTTTGAACTGATGATTCATTTTCAATTCTGAACACAAGATTTTTCAAATCATTTCGGTTCAAACGATGATTGAAGACTCAAGCGAATCGGTGGAAACAGAAAAAGGGATTAAATGGAGGAACGGAAGAAAAAAATTACGCAGTCAAATTCTATACGAAATCGAGAAAAATGAATTCGAAAATCTTTAGAATGTTCCTGTTTCCACGGATCATTAACTTGGGGGCTGCAAGCTGCAATGATGAGATTTTCAAAAATAGAAGGAAAAAATTGAGAGGAAACTCAATGTTTAAAAAGATGTGAATGTCTTTCTGCATCTTTATGAATATAAACTAAATGAATTCATATCCGTGTCTTTCAGATTGTTAATGCAAGCCGAAGAATAAATTCAATGTTGAAAAATATGGAAAGAGGACATTTTTAAATGGCTATTTATTATAAAAAGGAGATTCAAGATGTTTAAAACATTTTGTCCTGATTTGAAGCTGAATTTTCTATAGTTCGTAATGCAAAGAAACTAATTCAAATAAAAAATAGCATTTCGGGGTTTTTAGAAAAGTAATAATATTAATAGTTAAACCAAATTATACAAACTCTATAAAGAATTAATTGTTTAATAATTCAATTCGCTAATATTCAAGTTTAGAATTATTATGGTAAAGAATATTTTTAAATGGTGAGATATGTTTACCTACATGTTATACCTAATATTAAAAGTTTAATGATTATTTAAATTATATAATAGAAGAAATTAAATATAACTCAAAGGATCCATTTTTTAAATGGCAAAATATTTCGTAATTCTTTATGAGGAATTTAGATACCGGAATCAAACGAATGAAGATTTACTTTATTGTCGATTTTATCTAAATGGTTACCATATTTACGGCAGTTTTATAAGCCAAACAAGCATTTATGTAAACGTTAAATTAAGTCACTTTTTATGTGATAATTGAACTCCAGAACTAAATATTTGTATAATCTTTCGTTTAATTTGGTTTTGTCAAAATTTTGTTTGAAAAGCTTCGGATTTTATTTCTTAGCCGCTGCCTCTTCATGACGAAATGCGTTTGTGTCTTTGGAAAATGATTTTTTGGCATCCTATATAAACTGAAATATTGTTTATTTACCGTTATTGCCCTTTCATTTCGACAGGCTAGAACCACTTGCTTTAAATCATTACTTCGAACACTACTATGGTTAATGACCGGTCGTGCGGTTGTAGTCAATAATGCACAACTGTGTCCACTCTGTTCACGCACCAATGACGCAAAGATAACAGAAAGGCCTGCACAGCGCTCGGTTTCCGATACGGCAATTCCGAGACGTCATTCTATCTCAAATATACAGTCTTGATTAAACCTCTATAGATCAATAGCTTTCAGCATCGCGATGTTAAACATTCTGTCGACGAAAAGCCAATCTGTGGATTTCGCATACATTATCATGTAAGAGGTCTGAGCTTCTTGCGAGTTTCTCAAAAAACATCTGTAGATTCATATGGTCATAATACAAGGTTTTATTCACGAAATATAAAAACTAAATTGAAAAGGATGCATTTTAGAATTTTATAGCTTTTTCAGTAAATTGAGATTTGCCTCTAAATTTTCTTTACATGCGGTGCAACTGTCACTAGGCGGACACCACGCGTTCATGGTTGAGAATCCACCGGATTATTAAACGGGTTCTCTCTTCCCTCGTGGGTATAAAAATGATGTGAGTTTGAGTTACCTCCCCTCGGATGATGGGTCGTACCTCCCTCAGGATGTGTTTGGTCGTTAGCCGGTGATGGCTATTAGGTCTCCGACCTCAGTTTATGACTGTCCAGTCCGATGGATTTAATGCGCACCAGAGCTACGTACTGTCCAGCAACGGATTCCGAGAATACCACTTTTGGACGATTTTAAACTTGAAAGAGGTATCAGGCAATGAGTCAGATTAGCACATTTCCGGAGTTTTTTGTTAGATCACGCTCAGTAAAATGTAAACACAACCCTTCCATTCTTCACTTTCCCCCTATTTTGATGAAAATAACTCCGCCCGCGCATGCGAAAAGCACGGAAAGTTTTCAAATCCGTTGCTAAACAATATATGACAGAGGAAATCTGGGTGAAAGCCGAAATTTTGTCAACAAACCATTGCATTCAACAGTGCTGTGCAAAGTGCTAGAAGTTTTATTGCAAATGGAAGAACAAGGAAAGAAATATAAAGTTTCGCCGAAAAATCGCAAGACGCTAGATTGTGGAAGTCCTCATTCTTGTGCACGGAGTATAACTGGTAATCAGGTTAAGCAGTCGCACCAAGTTGATGGAGATGGTATTGTGGAAACCATCTGGTGTTTGGTCGTTAGCCGGTGATGGCTATTAGGTCTCCGACCTCAGTTTATAGCTGTTGAGTTCGATGGAATTAATGTGCACCAGATCTACGCATATGACAGAGGAAATCTGGGTGAAATCCGGGATTCTGCCAACAAACCATCGCACTCACCAGTGCTGTGCAAAGTGCTAGAAGTTTTATTGCAGATGGAAGAAAAAGGAAAGAAATAGAAAGTTTCGCTGAAAAATCGGAGGACGCTAGATTGTGGAAGTCCTCATTCATGTGTACGGAGTATAACTAGTAATCAGGTTAAGCAGTCGCACCAAGATAATGGAGATGGCATTGTGGAAACCATCTGGTGTTTGGTCGTTAGTCGGTGATAGTTATTGGATCACCGACCTCAGTTTATGGATGTTGAGTTCGATGGATTTAATGTGCACCAGATCCACGTATATCACAGAGGAAATCTGGGTGAAAGCCGAGATTCTGCCAACAAACCTTTGCACTCAATAGTTCTGAACAAAGTGCTAAAAAGTTATTGCAGGTAGACGAAAAAGGAATTAAAGTACTAAGTTTCGTCGAAAACTCAGAAGACACTAGATTGTGGAAGTCCTCATTCTTGTGCACGGAGTATAACTGGTATTGAGGTTAAGCAGTCGCACCAAATTAATGGAGATGGCATTGTGGAAATTTATGGTTAGTGGAGTTCTAAAACAGGCCGTTGGAGTTCCAATGCCGCAGGAGAAATTCACAAACTGTATCAGAACTCTCGCCTGGCTATCCGTTTTTTAATTTTCTTTGAAATGAAATAGAATTGCACTTGAATTCTTGCAATTTCTAAGGGAATGTAGGCCTGTGAAGTCTCTCAGTTCTACTTTACAGCATACAGAACAACACTCCAGGTCTCTATACTTGGATAAGAATAACTGATTCTTTCAGCATTTGGATAGGAATGGAGCGTCTGTTTTTATTTTAATGCATAAGATAACATTACATATTGGCGTGAGACCGTCGTAAAACAGGAGACTGAAAAAGAGAGAAAAA
The DNA here is from genome assembly GCA_013235015.1 of Araneus ventricosus. Taxonomy (NCBI): domain Eukaryota; kingdom Metazoa; phylum Arthropoda; class Arachnida; order Araneae; family Araneidae; genus Araneus; species Araneus ventricosus. Next base: position 22,639 of record BGPR01004044.1, read on the forward strand.
ATAAGTTAAAATTTTAGAATGAGCTCTTAAAAGAGATCTATTCTACATCTACACTTACTTGCACCCATTGGAATGTTATATGCATTTATCTATACTTATAAAAGGCGATGTTTGTGTGTGTGCGTACGAGCGATGTCCAGACGACTCTATCGCACTCAGAGCCATGAATTTTGGCACACAGGTAGTCGTAATGGGGACTGAATGCACCTCGAAGCCAGAATGTTAAAGTCTTATCTAGAAAACTTTTTATTTAATAATTTGTGTTGTTTTGGGTCATTTTCGGTACATTTACGGCTGTAGTAGCTTTTCTAATGATAGTTGAAAAACAATCAATGCACCATCGGATAAAACAAACTGTTTTTTTCCAATGAAATTTGTTCTGAGCTTCAAATGTAATTAACTGAATTTTGAAAATTTTTTAAATAGTAGTCAGTTTTGACAACGAAATTTTGTTTTCGTATTTAAATTTATTACATCTACCGTTCTAACAATGTTATCTTTTCATTTTTTTAGTCAATGAATGGAATATTCTCCCTGAATTAAAACTAGAACGGTTAAAATATCTTTTACGGTTGAATTTTAATTAATTTTTTTCTGAAGTGTTAAAATATTTTCGCTTCATTTTTTCCCTCCGTGATTCTTCGTAACCAAGGTCGCGGTGTTCCATTCCCAGCATGCTTTACGTCTAAACCACGTGACGTCATAATCCCTTCGTGAAGTACCCATGATCGAATAGTCTGTCGTCGCGCCGACAGATCATGGTTTTAATTTGTTCGTTTTTATACTTTTTGATAGTCGAGCAAAAAGACTGATATCTTTAGTTCCAGAAGACATGTTCATTCTGCGTGTATTATTTTCATTGAAACGGGAAAAAAAGAAATATGACCTCTAGGAGCTATTTACACAATGTGGCTTCAAAGTTTAAGCAGTAAGTTGAAGATTGTAGGTTTTTTAAAAAATTTTTGTTGAAATTCAGGATGTCAAGGGCAACGATGTGAGGTTCTGCTGGTATTAAATAAGGATACAAATGGAAATGAAATTCATGGGCCATAAACAATGTTGTCCGAAATAAGATTTCAGGCTCGAAAACTTTTTTAAGAGGAAAAGAAAAAAAATTATTGTTTCGCAGGAAGCGCTTAAAGTTTTATTTCGAGGTAACATCAATAATGTACTCAAGTGCACTGTTCATTGGACTTGGATGATTTGGTGATGGGAGAAAGATTTTTTGTGTTAATCTTGTTGAGGAGATGGAGAAGTTTCTTTATTTTTTAGAATTTCGAAGTCGTTTTGTGTTCACTGCAAGGTCACTATCCAGGCCACTTTGATAAACAAACTGAATTTTTCTCTTGTTGGGAGAAATTCAGGAAGAAACACTTTCATTCCGTCGACTATTCAGGGAGAATCACTTTCATTCAGTGCAATATTCAGGGAGAATC
>BGPR01004044.1:24084-35764 GCA_013235015.1 Araneus ventricosus
ATCACTTTCATTCAGTGCAATATTCAGGGAGAATCACTTTCATTCAGCGCAATATTCAGGGAGAATCACTTTCATTCGGTGCAATATTCAGGGAGAATCACTTTCCTAACAATGCATGAAACTAAATGTCATCTGGAAAATGGGAAATATATATGTGTAAATATCAGTAAAAGCGTATGAATACACTGACAATGCTTTCTTCTGCAATTGTATCGTCTGTAGAGAACAATGATTATAATTTTTAGTAATAATTTTTTTAGATGGATGAGCAATTAAAAGCTCTCAATAAATGTTTAATGACTAAATATTGTCACAGAAGTTAGCTTTCACTGCTTGATGAACCTTTGTGAAGACCGAATTAAAATATAATTTTGAAGCAGTATTTGATGGATATGATAGTGTTGAAGAACTATTTAATTGACAACAAGAGTAATTGTTTTTTGTACTGAAAAGATGACTCGAGAAAAAACTCGTTTTAGAAGTCTACTTCATTCGAAAAAGAAATCTATTTTATTTGATTATAATCTAAAGTATCTTGGATATCTAAAATTGAAACAAAGTCATATAAGCAACAATTTAGCTAAGTTTTGTACAGTCTTCCAATTGTGTCCTTGAAAAAAAGATGGAATTGAAAGATGTTTCATTCTTTGTATATGGCTTCAATCTAATTTTTAGGCCTCCTTCTTTTCTGTTGGATTCTTAGAAATTTCAGAATTTTCTTCATTTTTGTATTCAACATCAGCATAGATGGAATTGGTTTGGGAAGATACATCTTCATCAGGAACACCAAGTGGTTGAGCTGAAATATTAAAAAAAGAATTAGTTAGTGAATTACCTTAATTATATTTGATATAATTAAATTAAATTAATCAAAAAAGTTCGAAAAATTCCTGTTCAATTTAAACGAATGATGATTCTTTAATAATAATTGATGTGATGAATTAGAAAAACGTTCAGTAAGTTTCATTTATCAAGTTTATTTATTTATTTTTTCATATTCATTTTAAGAATTACTTAGTATCTTCCAGCATAGCTGTTTTAACATGGCTTCACTAGAAGAGAAGGTAGATTATATATGCTTTTTGATGGACTGAACTAAAATCTGACATTTTGTTCATAATTTCATACCCAAAGAGATGAAAAATTATTTAAAAACACATCTTTTGTTCGCCTTCTTCCTCTTCCAGTGACGCCATATTGAACAGTTATTAGAAAATATAAGTCAATTTGTTTTCAACAAAACAAAAATATAAAACAAACAAATCAATGAGACCTAGCTACACAAATTCTTTTTGCGAATTCATTATATTTTCTATCCAACGATACACAAATATTCTATACTACTTGTATTCTAGACACTCTTTATAACAGAAAATGTTCCGAACATTTAATATCCATAAAGTTTTGTTTAAATTTATGTCCTTCTTTTGTGACATGAAATTTGTGCTTGGAATATTTGTTAGTTGATTAAACATTTATTTTTATTTTTAATTTTATGAAATCCGAATATATTAATTCTTTGTTTCATTTTAATAAATTGTAATCGATATTTTATTTGGAATCAGTAACTATAATACCGAAACAAACGATAAAAATAATGAAACTCTGAATGAAAAAATGTTTAATCATCAGGAACAAAAAAAAACACCTCATTATTGTAAGTCGCAGCCAGAGGGCGCTGCCAGCATTTCAAGAAGAGCTGACACCGGCTCATCACAACTGAGCCTGACAAGAGACAGTAGGTTGTTGAGACAACCAGGTAGACACCAGGCAGTATAAAAGATGACAAAGCTTCTCAATAATGGAATTATTACCGTGTGTTTGGCAAAGCATAGTCTTCTCTGGTTCTTGTTCCATTAAATCACAACCAACCAATAGGATGCAATGCTTTTTACCACAGACTTAGATATATGTTGTATTTGTTTTAAAGACTCAGGATTTCCAAATATATATGTTGTATTTGTTTTAAGGACACAATGATAGATATTCTCTTGAAAAATCTTTAGCTAAAACTTTGAATAATTTTTCCCTTTTATTGACCCTATTTCCCTATTATTTGAGATATTTATTGACAATTTACACAGCACAGACATTTTACACAAACACTCGCATCACACAAATTACATTAATTCCACATCGAATTTTATCTTAACAACGTTTCCTCTTCTTCGTTGCTAGGCAACGTTCGCTCAGCCAAAAATAACGTTGCCAGTCTATTTTTAAAACCTTTAAAATCTAATGAAACCAATCGATTTTTTAATGAATTTCTTTTACGACCAAACGATATTTTTAAATTAATTTCTTTTACGGCCAAACAATTTTTTTATCTAATTAATTTCTTTTCTTTAAATAATTTAATAATTCTACAAATATATATTTTTTATTCGTTGCAAATATTACAACGTTAATTGTGACTGTTACTTCAACAAAATGAGCTTCTTCATAGTACATGTAATTAATTGTACATATTTTATATTATTAAAATCAGTGTGCCTTTATCAAAATAAATATCTTTTCTCAAGAAAATAGAACTCTCCGACACTGTACACGTTATTTAAAAATGTCTTGTTTTAATTTTTATGTTAAAACATTTTCAAAAATTTCTCATTTCAATTTGGTTTTTGGTTATAAGCATGTTCAGCTGTATATTTAACATTAGCAAAAGGTTTCATCTGATTGTCTAAAAACCCATTTCAACTATCAGCTTCAGCTGTAAAACATTTAAATAAATACATTTTAGTAAAATACTTCTTTTTCCTTTACTTTAAATGGAAAATGAGTCTAAAAATAGTTTCATCTAACGTATTCAACATATAATATTTGCAGTATGTCTGAAGATAAAACCACTTAGAAATTCTAAGAAACTTCTTTTTCTGCTCTAAAATTGCATTGAAAAAAGCATTTTTGAGTAGGTTGTAAAATTCTTTGGAAAGTTGTATCATTTTGATAAAAGCCAATAGCTTGAGCTGAAATATTTCTAGCGTAGTTTTAGAGTGCTTTACTATAATTATAATTTGAAAAAAATATTTAATAAAGTTAATGAAAGTTCCAAAACTGCTAAGCAGGGCTTCAACTATCAATTAACCAAAAATGCAACGGTGAAAAAAAATAGCAGATTTTCATGTAAAAAAATTTTAGGTCATAGATTAAGCTAAAAAATTTTAGTCAGTAATATGAAACATGTAATTTAGATTGGAGAAATCTAAAAATTCAAAGTTTCTCTTTGAAAAGAAGACTTGAATTTTTACCGACACTTGGCTTTTTTCCAGCATGTCAAACTCGATTAATTGGAAAAAATTGTTAGATTGTGGCTACGGAACAGATGATGGAAACTTCGGACCTTGCATATATGATCCAGGCACTGACAAATGGGGGAAATTTCTTTCCAAATAATTATAGAAGTATAGGAATTTAGCAACTAATAAATGAAGAATCAAAAATATACTGGTAGCTTTCTAACTATCACTTACTGTTATGGTATTATTTATGAATCATCATCTTATACTAATTCATTAAAATATACAACTAGATCTGATTTTTGTTTCCAAAAACTCTAATCTATGATGCACATATTTTAAGTTCTCGGATTCCGAATCCCTCCGCGCTTTTGCGCATGTGCCAGGCACAGTTATCTTCACCAAAATAGAGGGAAAGTGAAAAATGGAGGGGGACATTTTTTACATTTTACTAAGCCTGCCATAACAAAGAACTCTGTAAATGCCCTCATCTTACTCACTGCCTGGCACCCCTTTCCGGGGTAAAATCGTCCAAAAGTGCTATTCTCGGATCAGTGGAGGCAAAAGAGCTCTGAAACAAGCAGTTCTGCAAAAGCTTTGTAGACCTAAGTTGCAGGAAATTTTGTGCTGATTATTTTGATATATATTGATGATGTATTACAAATTGATAGTTTTTGAGTTATAAGCAAAAAAACTGAAGAATAATTATTTTATGTTTTTTGGAGATAACTAAAATTCCAACAAAAATTATTGGTGGCAAACCTCAGAATCGTAATCAGCACCCGTAAAAACATAAAGAAGCAAAAAATTACAACTCCTCCAGAAATGGATTTTTAAAAACGACTGAATTACTGAGAAAAAGCGCAAAAGAGCCAAATGAGGAAGTCGCGCCAAATGAGAGCTGAAAACCACGCAGCTCAAATTCAAGCGGTGAAAGGGTTGCTTTTCTCCCGCTTCCCGTTGCTCTTTGAGTTAATATCGGATCCGCAGGAGGAACAAAATTTGATGCAGCTCTGGTCTGTCTCTCTCTTAATTCTTAATTGATTATTTGTCTTCCTTTTACATTTTTAAATACTTTTTTGCCATTTTCGTTGATTACTAAATCCTCAAAGTGGAAAAGTAAGCCAATTAGTATAAAAACGAAAATACAATCTTCTAAAATAATTGCAGGGTGGACTGCAGCTCTGCAGCTCTTATGGACTAGCCGCCACTGCTCGGGATATTGAAATGATCTATACAATCATTTCTACTAATAAAGTAAGCATTGAACAATGTGAGTTTTAAATATGCAACAGTCGATATAGCTCACGATTCCCCATAGCTGGTGTGGAAACGCTACATCAACTATGTGAGAGTGGCGCCCTCTACGAGTGAGCTCTGTATTGCAGACGCCAGACGGGACGAAACGACGACGGTTGAACATGGTGTACTAAGCTATCGACGCGCCATCCAGATATAACAAACTAGAACTAACTATATTGTACATTAGGGTGGATCGAAAATTTAAAATGTGGATAGAATAATCGGCGTAGGGTGCAAAAGTTGCCTTTTAAGTGTACTAGCATGCATGCAAAATTTTTTCTACTTTCTTTAATTTCTTCCGATGCCCCAAGACACTTAAAAAGAACAATTTTTATACAAATTTTAGATTAAAAATTACAAATAAAAAGTGCGTTAAAGAAGCGATTTTACAGTGAAACGTATATGAGAAAATGAAAAATTATTTATTTATTATTATTAAATAATAAGATTATTTTTGGGTATATAATATTATTCAGGGACCCACCACTACCTTTCCTTCTTCTTTATGTTTTAGAATATAACGCAATTTTATTTTATTTTGAAGACAAAGATAAACTACGCCACATTCTCGACTTTTCCTAAACAAAGACACATCGTTAAAGGTGAAACTTTGGAAAAAGCGTTTTTTAATTCCTCCCTTCCTTGTTTTTTGAATGAGTCAAAATCGTAAAAATGTCAATTATTAACTGTTTTGGGGGCGCTTGGGCCACCAGAAGATATGAATGAATTTGAATAAAAATTAAAAAACGTAAACTAATATACCCAAAACAAAACTTTCTTGCGGTTTAAAAGACGTAAAAGTGAATTTTGAAAATATTTTTTTATAAATTTCCAAATTTAGTCATTTTTAACTATGTTTGGGGCACTGGAAGACATGAATGGATTTCAATAAAAAATATATGTAAACTAATATACCTAAGACACAATTTTCCCGCCCCGCGCTAGAAATAATTTCGAAAAAAAAATGTACGTTTTCATAAAAATTTTAATTTTAGCTATTTTTGGGGCCCTTTGGGCAGCTGAAGATATAAATGGATTTCAATAAAAAAATATATTAACTAATAAACTTAGGACACAATTTTCCCACCCCGCTCCAAAAGCTATTTCCCCCCCCAAAAAAATTTTCTATACTATTCGATCCACCCTATATGTACATAGCTCTTTCACTGTAAACATTGGTTCATATAATAATGTAACTTCATCCTACTTAAAATAATACTTTAGTCAAAAGAACGGTGTATTCATTTATGAAGCTCCCAACATCTTAAGCCTAATCATTGCCCATATATATTTATATATACATATGTTGTATTTATTTTAAGGAGACAAAGATAGATATTCTCTAGAAAAATCTTTAGCTAAAATTTTCAATAATTCTTCTCTAAAAATGTCCTTATATTGATAATGACGTTGTGCTTTATTTGCAGGATTCCATGAAGAATCTTGAGCCTTCTTTATAAAAATAAGATATTTATTGACAATTTGCACAACACAAACATTTTACACAAACACTCACATCACACACATTACATTAATTCCACGTCGAATTTTATCTTAACAACGTTTATTCTTCTTCGTTGCTAGGCAACGCTCGCTCAGCCAAAAATATCGTTGCCACTCTATTTTTAAAACCTTTAAAAAAGAAATGAAACCAATCAATATTTTAAAGAATTTCTTTTACGGCCAAATGATATTTTTAAATTAATTTCTTTTATGACCAACCGATTTTTTAACGAATTAATTTTCTTTCTTAAATAATTTAATAATTCTACAAATATATATTTTTTTATTCGTTGCAACGTGAACTGTGAACTGTTTAAGAAGACAGATAGATATTCTCTTGAAAACTCTTTAGCTAAAATTTTCTATAATTCTTCTCTAAAAATGTTCTCATATTTTAGTATGTGTGTTAGTAGCTGTGATCGTAAGCAGCTAAAAAAAGATTTTCTTTCAAAATGAGCTTGAAATGTTAGCAAAATTATTCATCTAATTCTTACCTGTTTTGGAATACCTGATTCCTGGAATACCAGTAACATTTTTCTCTCCATCCTTTGTAACCTCATTACCAAAGAATATTTGTTTGGATTGTTTTTCAAATGGTGATGCTACAAAACGAAAATATTGAGAATATTTAATGTTACTTAATTTTGTTTCATTTATCTGGAAAGGACATATCATGAAATGATGTCTAAAATTTTAAAAAATCGTGAAAATGAGGAATTAATGACAAAAAATGCTACAAAAGTGTGTTCAATATCATTATTACGGCTTTTGACAAGAACAACTGGACAAATTTAAAACCAAATCTCATTTTTATGAATTTTAATATGTCACAAGTGTAATTCAACCGAAAGAATACAAATGACGCTCAATAAAGAATGAGTGAAGTTCTTATCAAATGTTGAAGAAACAGAGGATAATAGAAGTTAAGGAACGGGTGAAAATGATAAATTTATACTTATAAAGGGCGATGTTTGTGTGTGTTTGCGTGTGTGTGCAATGTCCAGAGGAATCTATCGCACTTACAACCATGAAATTTGGAACACAGGTAATCGTAATGGTGACTCAATGCACATCGAAGTCCGAATTTTAAAATTTAATCTAGAAATTTTATTATTTAATGCTTTGTGTTGTTTTGGGTTGTTTGCGACACATTTACGGCTGTTATGTCTTTTCTAATGATAGTTGAAAAAAATAAATACAACAACGTATAGAACAAACAATTTTATTTCTATTGAAAGTTGTTTTGAGCTTCAAACGTAATTTACTGAATTTGGAGAATTTTTTAAAAAATAGTCAGTTTTGCCATCGAAATTTTATTTTTACCTTTAAATTTGTTGAATCCGACTTTCTAATAACACTATTATTTTCAAATGTTTTCAGCTTATAACTGGAACGTTTCTCTCGGGTCTAGAACAAGAAAGGTTAAAATATCTTTTTTGTTTTTTTTAAATATTTTTTCCTCCTCAGTTGAATGATATTTTTCTCTAGCGAGCTTCTTCCCGCGACACCTTCTCCGGAACATTGCTGGCAATTTCATTGGCTAACGGTGCAGAGCGCAGGTGACGTCATACCTTCAATTGAATGACTTCGATTATTATATTCAGTAGTATCTTAACGTGTATGTTTGTTTCGCATATTTTGCTTGCTGTAAGATATTGATTTTCACGTTGCAATCTTTTAATATTGTTTTAGATTAACGTACTCTGTACTGTTTTTCTACAGTTGAAATGTCATTATCGTGGAAAAAATAAGAGGGAAAATCAATAATGTGTATCTTTTGTTTTGATTTTGTTTTCAAAACTTTTTCATGTCATTGTGGGCGGGTTTTTTTTTTCATTTTGTTGAAGTCCTGATTCCACGGGTAACGCCGTGAGCGCACTGCTTGTAGGCAGATGGAAAAAAAAGATAGAGGCTTTTCTGCTTTTTAGAACAATTTACAGGTCGGTTTGTGAATTTACTTTACAAAATAAATTTGAAACTCGAATATTAGTGGTTAGTGCAGGATTTTATATTTAAATTTCTTAGAATTAAGAGTATTAATATTTGGCTGCTTCTAGAATTAAATTAATTAAGATAATGGGAAATATCATTTATGAAAAAAATTATTTATAGGGTGTATATAACGCTGACAAAATATTGATGGATTTGCGAAAGAAAACAATTCAAATATGAGGAAAATGAGACATGCATTAACTTTGCTTTAACAAAGAAGGAAACAATAATCATGATTTCTCTATCCAGGAATCCGAATTTAAACTACCCAGTTTACTATTATCATGCATACACAAAATATCCATAATAAGAAGCGTTTTAGTGAAATCTTACCTACAAATGGGGTGATGAATTTATTTTCACTTAATGAAATAACATTAGCTGAAACATAGGCAAAAGATACCTGTTGAAATGCGACTAAAAACTACTTAAATGCGTAAAAAATGGTATTTACTTTTACGTGAAAGTTAAAAAAAAGATTTCGGAAATGACAGAAAGTGCTATTTTGATGACGTTTCGTCTATTAAAAGGCATTTTTAATTTTCACGGTATAAAATCATTTAAAAATTTTGTAGTCAACATTTTTAAAGGTATTACTGTGCAATACAAATCCAAAATGAAGAACATAAATTTATTCCATGCAGTTTTGGGTTAGAGATCAACCATGGATGAAAAAATATCTCATTTCTGGCAGAAATCGGTGAATCAGAAAATAAAAGTGAATTATGGAAAAAAGCAGTATTTTGTTACAATTTTTTCCCTCTTTTCCTAGTTAGTTAATGATCGTTGTTCCTTCCTATTTCGTTATCTTTCTGAATTTAATTTATGTAATGGGCAATTTTCTGACACAGAAAATAATTGCGTTCATCCAATAGTTATGCAAATTTAATGAATAACGTTGTTTGTTATCAAACATTCTAATGGTTAAAGACTTGGAAAAAAGAATTAAATTATTTCTTAATTCTTTGAAAAACAAATAATTTTCTTTCTTTTAATGAGACAATAATGAAAACAATACTTATATTTGAAAATATTGTTACAAAGATGTAATGTCGCTTCCCTGCCTCGCTAGTCTTATAGTTTGGGAGGGAGTTTTAGAGAGGTGAGCATGGAGTGACGGGCAGCGGCCATTCCGGGATCCCTGACCTTGGCGACAATTTTGGTGACTTAGCGACAAATCGATGATTCCAGAAAATGCGACGATATCTCGATATCTCTATTAGGAAAGGAAGTACGCTTGAATTAAGAGATAACTCCACGTGACGTCACGCCCTGTCGGAGAGAATATATAAGGACTGCGTTTGAAACAGAGAAAGTAGTGTTGATCCAATGGAACGACTTTAGAGTTTCGTCTGCAGTGCGAGCTAGGGAGGTGGTGAGCTGAGCGCTATTGAAAGTGCTGTTATTGCCGTTATTAGTGATTTGCTGACCGTTTGTGTAGCTAAATATCAAAGTGCTGAACTGATAATACTTGTGAATTGTTGTCTGTTCACGTCGCTATTATGTGCAAGACCTATTGTTTCCTGTTACCTGTATTACGTGATTTCCTGCATATTTGTGAATAAACCTTCATTCTCCATTATCGTGCGTGTTGGACATTTTATACAGTACACCCACAGAACGATTTTTGTTACAATATCATGCAAAACCCTTATTTTTTATACTGTAATTAATTTTTTGTTGCTGTGCTATAGAGCTTGGGTGCATATTTTCTTACCTTTGGCAGCTGTTTATGCTAAAAACTTGCTTTAAGAGCGACACATTTATCCTAAGAAAGACAATTTTTTTCTATAACACGCTTTTCCTTATGTAATATTTTCCATTCTAAGTACTACTGACATTTAAATTAATACAACTACAATGTTTTACTATTATCCCTATATTAAAGTCAGAAGCACTTAAAAGGTTTAACTATTTAATTGATTTGACCTTGTGTTGTGCCTGCATCAAATTTTCAATTTTCAAGTTTTCTAGTCAGATTAAGTCATTCATAGATAATGAAATTCTGTACAAAAATTATGTGAAATCACACACAGTTATATGTCTTACTTTAATCAAAACTACAACTTAAAGACTCATTCACCAGATCTGAATCTATGTGATTTCTTTCTTTGGGGTCGTATGGAAGATTTGGTGTACAAGAAGAAGATATTCACAAAAATAGGAGTGGAATCTAATTAGATAGTAGAAAAGAACGTAACTAATAAGTAGTTGAAGTATAACTGATTTAATAGATTAAATTATATGTGCTTATTTTATTTATGTATGTAAATAAAGCATAACTGTTGCAAATTATAGAATTCATGATATATTATTATTTTTTAAACTCTGCAGAATATAACAGTCGCTAAACGAATATCATGGAATATATTTTTTTGAACATTATTATCACAATTAACAATAATTTGCAAAAATGTATTCGTTGTTAGAAACCAACCAATAATCAGCTAATTTTATGTGTTTCAAATCTTCTATATTTATAATATCTAAAAAAATCATCAGAAAAATTAATCATAACATAGTTAACACAAATTCACTATCGTTAAAAGGGGTATAATTTATCAAGCAACATATAAAGAATCATATATCGAAATTGAATCTTATATTATCGCATCATCAATTCAAAGATCTCTTCGTTAATGGAGGAAATTTTCTATACAATCATAAAAATAAAACATTTTATTAAAGAAATACCTAATGCAATCTCCATGAATCTGCCCTCCGCTGAATTAATACAGGATGACTTATAATTAACTTACAACTTTTAACTGAAGTAACTTTTCAGAGTCTCGCTAGACGGCGCCACAAATGCATGCAGTGGCAGAGGGTGTAAAAGAAATTTGTTTCGTATCAGTTCCACACTATTTTGAAAATGTCTCCCAAAGTGTCATATTCAAACAAAGATCATATATTTATTGGTTAGAAATGGTATTTATGTGGCGAAAATGCCACACTATTTCTACGGAAGTGGTCTGCAGCATTCAGAAACCGATCAATACCCAAACAGTTATCCTGGTGCATTCCCAAATAGCACGTAAGTTTGCAGCAAGTTTGATTTTGACTTGTCATGGCAAAATTTGACGCGTCAAACTTGAATCGAACTTGTAGCAAGTTCGATATGACAAATAGCGCCACCTCATTTGCAAATCAAACTTGCTGCAATTTTGCAAAACAAGCTTCTTGCAAAGATAGCACAATAAAAAGATAATTATCTTTGTCTCTGTTTTAAAAAACATCCGATTTTTAATAGCATCTCCTAGACCGTAATTCTTTTTTATTAATTCAATAAATCAATGATAATTTGTGAAAAAAATAACTTTTTATAAAAAAAAATTTTGAAATATTTTCCATCTTTTCCCTAAATATATCACTCTCACTTTAAGGAAAACTATATCGCCTTTTTCTTAATGTTGAAATTTTAACGTTTATAAACAAAATTAAATCTAAAAAACAGTCAGTGTTTGTTGAACAATAATAACTAGACATTTTGTCCCATTTTAAAGTAATTACTTTTGAACTCTAATTTCATAATTTATTCTACTAGCAAAACGTAGTTATTAGAGAAAATCGCTCTCTCTTTGACTTCAAATCATATTCTCAACTCAAAAAATTAATGAAATCCAGAAAATAGTTAAAAATAAATCGTA
>BGPR01004044.1:35774-57405 GCA_013235015.1 Araneus ventricosus
ATGATGTATTTCAAATGGCCCGCACCAATTTAATTTTGGAATCCATTGCTCACCTTGTAGAAGAGAATCGAACGAGGCGACACAACACATCGTTACACAAAATTGAACGTTTAATAACGAATCTATAAATCTTTCGGCAATTTTTAGTATGCTGCACATTATTAAACATAATTTTGAAGACTAGGAAACTATAACACAGATGACATACAAAGTTACGATTCATGATGATTTCACTTCATTTTAATTTTAACTTTTCCCACTATAGATTTTTAATTTATAGATAAGTTAATTAAAATTGTCCTTTGTTTGATAAGGATAGAAAAAAATATCTAATAAAGTCAAAATAACAATAATAGAAACAATTTTTCTGGTGAGAGCATGTGCAGCATTATCCAGGAAAAAATACGAAGACAAAGATTTGGAAAACAAAATAAGAGAAGTTTTAACTGTGATAGAGGTAAAAATACATTAATATTAACAGAAAACGAACGAAAAACAACGAGGTGGAACAAGACCTCACTAGATGGAGATAGGTGCGCACACCTGTAAACAAAGTTTACTTTGTTAAGAGTTGTCTCCTTCCACAACCAGGAGAGGTAAGATATTTAAGACTTTTTTTCAGACTATGTTTAAAAGACTGCTTTGAATTTCTTATTTGTTGATAAATATTTTATTCCTTACTTTATTTCCAATTTTTTCCGGAATATGTTCTGGCCTCAGAGGAAAGTTTTAATTTCGACCTTAAAGTCATTTTCCTCGACAGACAGCCTATTCTAATATTGAATCTGCATGGACAGAGGCTTCTGATGAAATCATATATCGGGTTCTTCTTCCGCCTCGCTCTTTTTCATTCGTTTTTTGTTAACATTATCCCTCTCACACCAAGCGAGGCGGTCTAAAAATTTACCCTTAACAGCGACAAAGGGCGGTCTAAGGCGGTTGGCTTGTTTTGATGAGAGGGGAGGTTCTGAGACCACTTCGGAGATACGGTAGGGGGTCCAATTATCCTTGCCAACCACAGCCCATTTCCGTGCGCCTTAAGGGAAGGTTATAGAAGAGGGTGGGGTGGAGTGGGAAAAACCACCCAGGATGGGAGAGCCCAATTCATGTCGTTTTCACCCCAAAAAAGGCCCGGTTTTAAAGGGCCTAGAAGAAAAAGTCGCCTCTGGATTAAAGAGTTTAGGTATTTTTACCTCTATCAAAGCTAGAAACCATTTTTTAAATTTTGTTTTAATACTTTTGTTTGATGTTATTCGATAAATGCTTTAACATTATTATGAAGTTTCGGCGATCAGATGCGTGTAAAGATTAAAATTTTTTAATCTTTTTTAAATTAAATATTATTTAAGGGCACTTCATTTTTAATTAAAATGGAATTACTTCTTGTTCAATCTTAGATACGTCACGAAATTTTCGGGACTTCCCCATTTTCTTAGCAGTATATAAAAGGCATAACTACCGCCATCTTTCTCTTCTTACGATGTAATTACTTCCTGGTAAGACGCGGCGCCTTTGCGCGGGAGTTTTTCACTCATGGTTATGTTTCAGACTCCAGTAATATTGAATTTTTACCTGCAGTTGCATTATCTTTAAATCCTAATAAACCAGTTTTTGGAGTGTCAACAATTGCTAGTTCACTTAAAAATGTCTCAACATATAGCCCAGGAGAAGAATGTTACATGCTCACCATGCTCCGATGAGGAAAGCCATTTCGTAGTTAAAGGGTTAATTTACTGTTTTTCAACAGATAGAATGTATCTCAAATACATTTATCGAAAGTTGCCATGAAAAGCACAAGGAGCATAAAAATTCCAAGTAAGAATACCTTTATCGCAATCAGGAATTCCAAACTCCTCTTCTTCTAAATCCAATTCTTTCTCCTCTTTCTTCACAGTAAAGGTGTTTGCCGATGAGAACGAAAGCTTTGTTTTGTTATTAAGAGTGTCTACGTTGTCCGATGCCTCGTAGTTAGGATTCATGAAACGGAAGCCTAAAATTTAAAAGAGATTTCAAGTAAGCTTAAAGACAACTTCATTAACTAGTTGTATTGAAGTAGGGATGACGGTTATTCCGAAAATAACCGGTTTTCGGTTATTCAAATTTTTTCCACCTCAGGTTTAACATGGCGCATATAACCGCTAGAAATAACCGGTTTTCGGTTCTTCAGGCTTTTTTCACCTCAGGTTTAACACGGCGGATATAACCGCACAAAATAACCGGTTTTTAGTTATTCAGGTTTTTTTTCACCTCAGGTTTAAAATGGCGGATATAACCGCTCAAAATATCCGGTTTTCGGTTTTTTTATTAACTCTCTCACACCGATTGAGGCGGTCCCGGGCTGTCTGAAAATTTCCCTTAACGACGACGAAGGCCAGTCTGAGGCGGTTGTCTTCTTTTGTGGGGAGGTGAAGTTCTGAGATCGATTCGGAGATAAGCGCGGTAGGAGGTCCAATTATCCTTACCAACCACAGCCCATTTCCGTGCGCCTTAAGGGAAGGTTATAGCATTGGTTGGGTAAATGACCACCCAGGTTGGGAGAGTCCAATTCATGTCGCTTCCTTCCGAAAACTCCCGGTTTTAATGGGGCTAGGAGAAAAAAGTTGCCTCGGTATTAAAGAGTTAAAAACAAACACCGTTTGTTGACAAAATTTTTTATTAATATTGTTTTTACAGGAAATGAATCCATTGGCCAATATTTATCTGTTCATAAAGACTCTTTCAATAATCCTCCAACCAACTGACGCCTGGAGGAGGCGGTTGTCGTTGATTGGCCTAAGATGATGAAATGCAAAGTTTCATAACTTGGTAATTTTAGACTAATCGAAAAACTAAATCGACTAACTAAAATCGACCCTATCTTCCGAACCGGTTTTTTGCTAGGTTATGGTATTTTTATAAATTGACCGGTTAAAACCGGTACGAAAAAAGAACCGAAAAAACCGGTTAACCGAAACAAAAAAAAAGTGGTTTTCGGTTAAAACTGGTAGGTTTTTTCCATCCCTACAAAGAAGTACAGCTGTTAAACTATATGATGTGACCAATATAACAATTTCGCTTTCGTATCAAGTTTTCATATGAAAACTTTTTCTTTTTAAATAGGCTAAATATAAGTAAATGCACATTGGCGATTTGGCCCAAAATGCGGCTTGGACATTAATGGGTTAAATATCATCTTGTTACTCCAATGCAATTGCAAATAAAATGACTTGCATATTGCTTATTTTTCACAATACTGCTACATTCCATCTTACAAATTATCTTCGGATACTCGAGAGAAATTAAAGAAATAAAATACGAAAAATATTAAGTTACTTGAAGATGAATGTATAAACATTAGAAGATATTGTATATTCTCGGATTTCGGTTCCAAAACCCTCCGCGCTTTTGCGCACGCGCCACTCAGAGTTATTTCCACCAAAATAGGGGGAAGTGAAGAATGGAAGGGGAGATGTTTACATTTTACTAAGCGTGATCTAACAAAGAACACCAGAAATGCAATCATCTTACTCATCGTCTGACTTCCCTTTCCGGTGTAAAATCGCCCAAAAGTGTTAGTCTCGGGTTATTGAAACGAACTATAAAAGTTTCTTCATAAATAGAAACACCGAAAGATAAACTTTTCTTTTTCAAGTTTTTTCTTAACTGTTCATGAAGCACGTGACTTAGAAATTAAAGAATCAATGAATTCTTCATAACTTCTTTGTACTGAAAGTAGATTAATCGCTCGCATCTCTTGCAAATATAATTTTGTTTTATAATTGAATATTTGATATGAATAAATTTAGTTCATGACATACAGAAACCGATTTTAGACTTACTTGAAATTGAAGGAGAGCTGTTCCCTTGTATTACATTGGTCGTGCTGTTTTCATCTCTAAACAACAGTAATAAACGTAAGAAAATCACTTACTCAATCCATTATTATGAAAAATATGCATTGCTTCTTTATACAACAAACTAGAAAATCACCCGTCATGGTTTGACGGGTGCAAATTGCCGCTTCATTCGAGAGATTTCCCTTCAAATCTGACGTGTTTAAATAGATATATATGCGAGAGAAATGTTTAACATTGATTGAAACAAATAAAATTTATGACAGGAAATATTTTTTTATTTACATATTATTTAAATATTTCTTTATTCAAAAAACCTCTTGGTAAGCAACATTCCGTGTGAAGTATTTTTCGTTGTTTAATAATTTTCCTTGTACTCCAGATGTCTTTGTGTAAATTTTAACGTGATTGGGAATCCTAGACCTTGAAAGTGCAACATAGAGCTGTCCATGTGAAAAGACAGGCTCATCGAGGTAAATTCCAACATGATCGAAAGTTTGCCCCTGCGATTTGTTGATAGTCATCGTGTAAGCTCGAATTAACGGGAACTGGCGGCTGTTGAGAACGAATGGTAGATTCACCTCTCTGTTGGCTAATTTAATTCTTGGCAAGAAAACAACATCGCCACGATTGCATTCAGATACAATTTGGCGTCCAAACTATATCACGCGCATGATATATCACTGACGTAATTTACTACTTTCTATTAAAAAACGGAAATTAATTTGAAATATAGGATTAATATAATTTAAACTTACTCGGGAACTATTGATCATAGCGAGATAAATTTTATATCAATCGAAAGAAAATTTTATTTCACTATTTTAGAGCTATTCAATTTGAAATTAGAACGACAATTACTCTTTTAAATTTAAAATTACTGAAATTTAGGTGCTCTAACAATGAAATAATGCTGTTTAACGTCTCGCAGTGCTATGGCGCTAGTTTTATTGTTGGTGACGTCAGAGTATTACCGAGAGATAGATCTGGGCTATTATATTAGCAATAAAATAAATGTTATGGCATCATCTGAAATAATATGAAGGATATTCTATCAAATTATTTGTCAAGAGTTATGATATCATATCTGTGACTTCATTGACCAGATAATGATGTGGTTACTTTTTTTATAATTAATCATTTTGTTTCCAGTTAATGTTTTCAGTTTTAATTAGAATTAGCATATTTATGCAATATTATAAGATTTTAACTTTAATCATTTTTACACACAGGGTGATCATAAATTATTCAACACATTTTAAAAATTAATTTAAAAAATTAATAATATTGGAACTACAGGTATTTTAATGAGAGCGCATTTTAAAAAGTTTTTTTCGGATAGGTAATGTGCCATTACGGTGGTCTAGGTGGTCGTAAATTATTGGACATCTCCCATTCTTGAGAGGTAATCTGCGAAATTATTAAAACGAGAAGAAAAACAAAGGCATGCATTTGTAGGGAATTTACGTCCTTTCTTTAATTTGCTATATCAAATGAATAGTTTTCGAGATATCCAAGAAAAACTAAAAAAGGAAACCAAAAAACTTGCAACGGCTTCTGCTAACGGTAGCCAATGCGTATGGAAATCTATCACTGTAGCAAATTTAGAACGCTGTAAAGGTACGCCATCTATCTGAAAAAATTTTATTTGCTCTCATGAAAAAAAGGCAGTTGTAACATTATTATTTTTTGTTATTAATTTTTGAAATTGGTCCAATGATTTATGACCACTCTGTATTTTTCAAACGAAAAAACAGAAATTTCCCGAAGAGGCAAACTTTAATAATGGATCATTTTTATCGTTTATTTTCAATATATTTATGTAATTTTTCTTAAGTCTTTCATGCACAAGTTTATTTTCATCAGAAGCTAAAATTCCCTATATTTAATATCATGTAAAAGAGCTATTCAATTTTTCCTAATTTCAGATAAGATTTAGATAATCAAAGCGTGAAGCTCTCGTTTTAGCTCAGTGGTTGGGTCGTTAAAAAAGGCCGAATTCGGAAATTATTAGGGGAAAGTTGGAAATGGTTTTATTACTTTTAGTTTAGGTCTGGAATGAATAAACTAAGTTTTCCTCCTCCTGATAGATGAGCTTTAGCCACTGCGTGCAGATTTGTAGTCGGAAAACAGGACTTTTTTCAATAATCGAACAATATCTCAAACACAACTCGTGCTATAAAAAAAAAGTGGCATACAAACGCTGTGGAGCTTGAAATTTTGAAAAAAGTAGTACCAACACTTATTATATTCAATGAAAATTAAGCTCACAACTGCGCTTCAAAGTTTTGCCTAAATCGCTAATCAAGTGTTTGAAGCGAGAACGGACCAAGTTATCGGTTCAGCCTGCCTCCAATTATTATATATACAATTTAAATTTGTTCAGGATGCTTTTATAATTATTTGAAGGCTTTATTTAGTATATTTTGAGGGAAAACCCACTATTATTATGATTTAACAGAGGAAAACATCACACGAAAGCTTCAGTAATGGATGAGAGCGTGTTTATTAATTAGAAGCAACAGATTTCTCATCTGATGGGAGTTTTCAAAATAACTAAAAGCTTCTTCAAGTATATCTACGGCATTTAAATAAATTACTGGTTAGTTATTACTGGAAAATTATAAACTACACTTGAAATAAATAAAAATATTTCAATAAAAAAGTACCATTTACGAAATTGTCACGAACGGAGAGGAGTAATATACAACTAACTTGAAAGAAAAACTCTGAAGGAATGAGAGTTCCCATTTCTCTTTCAAATAAGCAAGTTACATTGTATAAGGGACATTGTTACTGTTGTGGCTGATTAGTAAATATTTACCCATCTGGGCATATGGGAAACACGTGTCAATCATCTATTGATAGTCAAAATGCAAACGCAGAGAGCGGATGCGTTGTTGACGTCGCTTTGGGAGCACACCGCCTCAGTCCCAATGATACCTAACAGAATAAATATCATATTTCAGAGCTCTTTTAGCGACAGAAATTTTTTTTCTAAGCCTGATTTTTTGTGGAAACGTTGTTAAAGAGTCACACATCTTGAAGGAATCAAAATATGGAATGTTTAAGATATCTTTAAGATCTTAAGAGGGAGATTAAAGAGATCTTTTCTTTTGCATCTATAAATCGAAAGTTTTCGAAGATCGGGATCTTTCGAAAATAAACGAAAAGAATTTTTTTTGCCTTCCGAAATTTCTCGAATGCATCGGACATCCGACAACAGCATAAACATGCATTGTATTAGATTTAAAGCAATAGCTTTATCATATTTGCTCTGAAAATAACCGTTTTAAAATCTTTAGCTTTCGAACTAGAGAAAAATTAAACGGAATTTAATTTAAACGGAAAAACCGAGTAACGCTTATTCCTGGTTTCACTTCCAATGTGAAAGTTCCTGATGAATTAATTCCTGTGAATCCTGACAAAATATTCAGAAGAATCTCTCTCCTAAAAGAGTCTGATGCAGAGTTACAGAAATATTTGAATTTGAGCTGACTCCTTTTCCATCGTCACTCTTTGATGAAGGATGACTGCGCAAGACGACCCGTAAGTCAGTATTTTATTATTTATTTTCTACTACGACTTTCTTGCGTTTCACTTCACCATGCTATGTGGTTGCTGGTGGATTTCTGTTTCATCGTGTGTTGTGGCAGGCAAAGGAATAATTTTCTTTCATCCTGAAGAAATATATTGACTATGCCAAAAAGCACTTCAATGAAGGGGCCGCAATAGTTTTTTATGGTTACCCTGAAGATGCAGTGAAAAGTACAAAATCAGTAGAACGAATCTGACGAACAAAGAAACACATAGCTGGTTATGTTATGTTTCATGAATCGATGTCAGCCATTGTGTATGAAGAGAAATTTTTATCAAATGATAAGAACAAGCAAAGGCTTATAAATATGTTATGTGTTAAGTTTCAAAAAGAAGGTTTTGTTATGAAGCAAGCTCAGGAAGATGCTGATTATCTGATAATCAAAAGTGCTTTGTAAATAGAAAAAAGTTCACAATGTCTTATGGTTGTTTCTGAAGATATCGACCTCTTGGTTATAATGACATCATCCACTAATTCCGAAAACATTTTCTTCTTGAAGCCTGGGAGAGGTGAGGCAGGAGAGTTTTTATATTGTGCAGCCTTCCTGAACATTGCTCCACACATAACGGACAATATTTCGTTCCTTCATGCGTTCAGTGGTTGCGATACCACATCTGATCTTTTCAGGCAGGGGAAGAAGAAATTTATTAATATTCTGAACAGCACTGAACTGCAACAAGTTTCGAACAATTTTCCGTGATGAAAATGTATGGCCGTATGACATAGATGAAGCAGGACAGAAAGTTTTTATAGCCCTATAAGAGGGAAAGAACAGTAAAGAACTGAGATTTAAACTTTTTAAAAATCACTTGTAAAAAATAATTTCAATTTAGTGTCTCTCCCTCCCACTACAGTAGTTGCACGTGAACACTCTCTCCGTGCGTACCTACAGGTTCAACTTTGGATTGGATTTGCCAAAAGCCCCTAAGATTGAGGTTAGAAAGAAACCAAACATGTACTATTCCCAGTCACCACCACAAGGAACCAGCTCCTCCCCCCCCTTCTCTCTATGATATCATTGCAAGTGCGCAAAAGGGTGCAATTTGACTTGCACCTGTAGGCAATCTGGTATTGAATGCTCTACAATTTGCAAAGGGAAAGGGTGTACCAATTCTCCAGAAGATGATAACATAATTACAAACTCAGCTAACCAAGAGGCTGAAATCGATATCGGGATGGAAGAGATAATTTCAGAAGTTGACTTGAATTAAGTATGTCAAACATTGCGATTGAAGAAAACCGACAATAATGATTATGACTCACCTTCAACATCTAAAAGATTGAAATTGATCTAAAACTTTTTTATCTATTTAATATCACTTCAATTACACGTAATTAAATAATAAGTATTAAAATCAAAGTCATATTTTTTCATTATTCTCTCAGCCCTTGTTGGAATTTTCGTGTGATATTTTCCTCTGTTAAATCATAATAACAGTGGTTTTTAATGCAGGCAGGCTGAAACGATACCTTGGTCCGTTCTCGCTTCAAGCGCTTGATTAGCGATTTAGGCAAAACTTTGAAGCGCAGTTGCGAGCTTAATTTTCATTGAATATAATAAGTGTTGGTACTCATTTTATTCAGAATTTCAAGCTCTACAACACTTGTTAAACGACGTTTTTGATAGCTGGAGTTTTTGTTTGGGATATTGCTCGATTATTGAATAAAGTCCGATTTTCTGATTACAAATCTGCACGCAGAGGCTAAAACTCATCTGGTAGGATGGGAAAAACTTTGTATGTTCATTCCAGATCTAAACTGAAGGGATTTAAACAATTTCGAGCTTTCCCCTAATTAATTCCGAATTCAACTACCCAACCACTGGGCTATTTAGTTTATCCTAATTTCTAAAATTTAGGTATTGAAAAAGTATTTTTTGATTTCATTTGCAAATTCCTCAAAACTAAAAAAAGTAAATCGTACTCTAAAGCAGAATCGGAATTAATAGTATATACACCTAGTTTGAGTATGGATTCATTTCGCGATCATGTGATTTATGAGAAATGCAGCTCGACAAGTCTAATTTGGAATTCATTGCTCTTCTTGCAGGAAGGAAAACGAAGCGATGGTAGCTGAAAGTCTATGAAAATTTATATAAGTTGAAGTAAATTTTTTTGTGTAACTCTTTTGCTAATTGTATCTGACAGAAAATAGCAAAATTCAGAAAGTATTAATTGTTTCCAAATTTCTTACATTTACTGATAATGTTAAGAAAAGCAAAAGAAAAGGGAAATTAAAGAAAAGCAATGAGAAATAAGCTGAAATCTTGCATTTTATTTTTATTTAAAAAACATGTTTACAAAAACTTTAGAAAATCTGCTTTAGGATTTTCGCTTTACAAACCAAACTTATAGATTTATTTACGACGTCTTTCACATAGTAAACAGCCATATTTCGGTTTTTAAATTTTGGTAGGCATCTATAAACAAAGAGACAACAGTGTGCTAGTTTAATTAGACTTCATGAAATAGAATGAACTAGCAAGTAAAATTATTAAACATATCAGTTGGAGACTAACCCTCATGTGCATAATTTTTTTGAATTACTATTGAGATGCAACGTTTTAAAATATGTTCAAAGACCGGATCTCACTTTTAACCTTCTGAGCGCCCAATTGTTTTGGACTTTTAGATATCAGGTTAGAAAACTTAGTGCAATCCATCTTATAGAATCGATCTTTTTTGCATTTAATTGTATCTCTGAAATCTTGAGAATATTTTATCCATAGTTGTTTAAGAAAATATAACTAAGTACGAGCTATCTGCTTTTGAACTGAACATAAACAACGGAAAAAGACGTTTGCGTTGCTCGGAGGGTCAACCTTCCAGCGGGCGCGCCAGCTCAAATTTTACGACAAACGGGATTTTTTTTATACCCTGTTTTCTTATTCGGAGTTAAAACTGTCTGAAAGTCGTTGCTATTCCTTCATGCGACCTCTCTCTTCAGGATGAAATGGGTTTATCCCAGGTTCAAGGTGTTTTTATACTTCTGTCGTAAATTTTATGCAGCGCGCCCGCTCGTGTAACTTGAAAATTTTTTTCACTTTTTAACGTTTCTGTTTGATAATTATAAAACCAGTGCGGATTAGGGCGATTTAATATTTAATTTTACATTATCAAAGGTATTTAATATGTAATAAGCCTGCCAATAATCCACCAAGCCGAAGAATGTTTCTTGAAAAACTTAACGATCAGTCTTAGGAAAAAACACCTCACTACTCCAGCCCAAAATATCTGATCTTTGCCATATGCCTTACCACGTCTTTTAGTTTAAATTATATATCACAACCTGAGAAAGCAAGTGAACAACGACCAGAATTGAGAAGAAGAGCTCGTATTTCTTGTTTGAAAGAAAGAAAACGATCTTCAAAATCCATGAAATGCAGTAGGTGCAATATATAGTGTACTTGTAAGCGCCACTCTCTAGCAAAAGTTCAATGTTTCATATACAAGGACAAAGTTCAGAAACTAAGAAGAAAGCTTAGTTTGTATTATAATTTTTTATTATATATTGCTTAATACCGTTTTTATAAAATAATATTATTAAATCTCATTACTTTCTCTGTTTTCAGAATAATTTTAGGTTTTGCAAATAATATTAAAATTAATTTTTGCTCTTGATGAAAAGATTTGCTTCTCTGACGTGTCTCTTATTAGTATTATGAAATAATTTAAAGCTGCCATAGTAAAAATGAAGAAAATTATTGTGACGTAAAAAGTACGACACGCGCCCGCTCGTGTGAAATATTTTAGCGCGGCCGCTGGAAGGTTAAAAGTACTAAATAAACTCATTAGCTTGCGAAAATCTCAGGATGCATCAGTAAACAGACGAACTTTCAACCCGCGGTATATGCAGTCAGAAGGTTAAAATGATTACCAGAAACTTGATTATAAACAAAAATTCAATTTATAAGATTACACATATATTTACAGACAGTAAAATAGATATTACGTATTGCATAAGCTTTCAAAATTGATTGGATACTCACTTCCGTAAACAAGAGCGAGATTTTTTAGCCCTTTTGGTGATGCAAAGAACAAAGGAAATGAATAATAATAAGCCCAGCAAAACACAAGCGATGAGTAGAATAATCAAAATATCCCACGATGATTCTGATTCGTCAAATGTTGCACCTGCGAAAAAAGAAAATTTCATCTGATAAACATGTTTATATAAATTCTGTTCCATATCGGTCTTTTTTATAAAGACCTATCTGATAAATACTAACATTTTGATTAAAATTGGATTTAGACATATCTTCTTTAACAAATATTTACAACAGAATTCTCTAATTAATAAAAATGTAATATTATAACATATGGAATTGTATTAATGTTGTTTAGTGCACTGCAAAGATAAAAAAAAAAAGCCGAGTTCTCATAACACCAAATCTGAATTTCTTCATCTTGATCCAAATCTACATGCATTTGTATGCATTTCAGAAGACATAACAAAACACCACCTCCCTATCACTTTTTATGAGCGGTTTGATATGGGCAGGAAGTGGAAGCTTACCGAGACCACTAAGACACTATACTGAAAACAAGGAAATGGTTACATAAGTGTTGCATTGCAAGGTCAAGACCTTTGAGGTATATTTAAAGTGACCATTTATTTTTTCCCTCAAAACGGGACCTTATCTAATTTATGTGAATTTAAGAAATGCAAATTTCTTCAGTTTTTATTTATTAATGAAAAGAACCGGAATAAACACGTGAAAATAAATAATTCATGTGATCTTGCATTTTTTGAAGAACACATTTTTGCTTCAGTATACCCAAATAGCAATTTTGATTTGCGGCAAAGTTGTAGCAATCTTGCTCTGCAAATCATCAAGCTTGCAGCAAGTTTGACAAGGCAAGAGTGCAAGCTTGAAACAAGTTATTGCAAACGAGTTAGTCACCACGCGTCGAACTTGCCGCAAGCTTGTTGCGTCAAACTCGTTGCAAACTATAGCAAAAAACATAGCACGCAAACAAACCTCGGATTCGAACCCCTGACAACCCACTTCATAGTCAGTCGTCATAACCACTCAGCCAGCGGAACACTGATAGAGGAAGATAGATTGCGCTAATAGATTGTGCATGTACACGCTTTATTTTAAAATGTTTTCTTGATTTCATTAATTTTTTAAATTTTGAGTTGAGAATAGGATTTGAAGTCACAGAGAGAACAATTTTCGCTAATAAATGCGTTTTACTAGTAGAATAAATTATGAAATTAGGGTTCAAAAATAATTACTTTTAAAAATATGGAACAAAATGTAAGTTATTATTTTTCAACAAACATTGATTGTTTTTTAGGTTTAATTTTGTTTATGAGCGTTAAAATTTCAACATTAAGAAAAAGGCGATATATAGTTTTCTTTAAAGTGCGAGTTCTATATTTAGTAAAAAGAGGTTATATTTTTTAAAAAAATAACCTTGTATACCTTTGTTCACTCATGAGATAATATACTATGTTCAGCTATTTCATTTAGACATCACTTTTCATTGTAAAGTTGTTTATGGAGTGGTTAAATTTTTTTGACTTCAATATTGTTTCCTTAATAGAGTATTGATCATACGTCATTCGAAAGTGATTCGTATTTATAAAATAAAGCATTTTCTAATTGTAAATTTAGCGAAAAATAAGTTCTTCAATCAGTTTTTCAAATTTGGTCTTTTTTGGCCTTATTTTTAAGAATGTTTGGCCTTATTTTGATCTGGAAACCCTGTGCTGAACAGTATTACTGTACCATCAGGATATGGCATTCTTATGACTTCTAGTTTCCTCTCTACAGTGCTCTGCAAAGGGGTACTCTTATTATAACCACTCTAAATATATATTTCAAAGCATATTAAAATGAAGAAATAACGTAAAAAATAATTTTTTAAATAAGAAAAATTCTTCTAAGAGAATTCTAATTTTCAATATTCAACTGAGAAATGATCAAAATTACATGTCTTTCTACAAAGAAACATAATAATTTTTTTCAGGAAACCTTATAAAGGTTTATATGAAACTAATAACTTAAGGAACTGAAAAAAATTCGAATTGAAATATTTTGGTATATGATTTATAAGTAAACGTATCAAAAATAAACTTTAAATTCATAATTTCAATGATAATAATAAATCTTTATACGAAATTACGAAAGGTTTTTAATCTGCTAAAGATCAGTTTTTTCTCTCAAATATAGATTTTTGTTTTGCATACTTTTTTCCTAAATTAAAAAGTGAAAATAACTCCCCTTAGATATAAATAAAATATGCTGAGATCAATCAACTATAATTTGTAATAGGATAAAAATTTAAATTCAAGTATAATCAGTTTTAAATAGTACATTTTTTACGCAGCAAATTTACTTCCTCAAGTGTAATAATTGAATTTCATCGAGGGACTTATAAGATAAAATATATGAAGTTAAACGAGGTTTTTTTTCTTTTGTTTCAACGAAATCTAGGACAGAACAGGAAATATATTTCTTTTTTAAATATTTTATTGCAATAAATGATTTAGTAAACTTCCTTATTAGATATGAATGTTTTAAATTAAATGATTTAGAGACACTTTCATATCATGTTTTTTACTGTAAGGATTTCACAATCCTTGTTATGAAAAAAAATGCGCTAGTAATATTTTTTAATGAAAAATATAAAGTTCTTTTCTAATATTTATTTTTAAAAATTTCTAAGTCAGAATGAAGAAGAATATCATTATTTTGATAAAATGGTAATGAAATGTTTGATGAAAAATTTGTTGCAAATTAAAGTTGCGCAACGAAGATTTATTATGTCAACTTTTTGTTTGTGAGAAACAAACACTTCTTTTACTTCGCTCTAGAAAATAATACAAAAAAATTAGATTTATTTCATAATGCCGATCTAAATTAAAACCTGGAAATCAGTTCATTTCTGACGTATAGACTTACGTGTTTCCATAGTAGTTTAATCGTGTGGAAGGAAAGGAAAAAATTCTGATCCTTTTCGCGCTAAAGTTAAACGCTTATAGCTCCGCAACCAAATGGCATAGAGAGTTGGTTTCAGTTTCATTTAACAGAGAACGGTTCACATTAAAGATTGCAAAAATAAATTTAGAATTTTTAATTACGGTTTAGTCACAGTCGAGCTTCAAAGTTGGTGAAAATCACTAAACATTTTGATGACGTCACAGCGACCGATGCGTGTGCACGCAGACTAAGGCAATTCATTCATCAATCGCGCGAAATATTACTCAAGAATTGTTGAATTACATTGAATTTCGTGCTAAAGTTAAACGCTTATAGCTCCGCAACCAAATATCATAGAGAGTTGGTTTTAGTTTCATTTAACAGAGAAAGGCAGACATTGAAGATTGCAAAACTAATTTTAGAATTTGTAATTACGGTTTAGTCGCAGTCGAGTTGCTAATTTGATGAAAGTCACGAAAAATTTTACATAGAGTCACATAGTCACAGTAGACTAATAGTCACTATAGACTATAGAGTTAGTAGTCACATAGAGCTACTTTAGTCACAGTTAAGTAAGGTAAGTAAGTCTACGCCCCTCAATCCCAGCTGTCGTTCCGCAGAGGCAGCCTCCCGTCGATTTTTTTTAATTTTCAGAATCTCTATAATTTTTTCTTCATTTAGTAAAATATCAGAACACAAATATTGATCTAAAGAATGTTCTGATTTATTAAGTTAAATGCGTTAATACAAATTTTAATACTAGATGACTGATTTTCTGTATAATTTCATTTGTGTCACCTAAGTCAATCTTCGTCTCACACCGGCTGCATTTTCATTTACGTTATCGGAGTAATTTTAAATGATATGTTAACATGGAATGAAAAAAAAAACTTTTTTTTCTGAAATTGCATTTCTTAATTTTAATTTTTTTTTATTTAGTTGTCTTTTTTCATATTGTTTCTCTTTCCCTGTTGTTGTTGTTGTTGTCATGTGTGTTGGTTTCTGGGAAGTTAATTAAAAAACCTTAATGCTAGATTGGTGCCCTATTGAATAAAATTTATATATATATATATATATATATATATATATATATATATATATATCAATTATTAAATCAATACTGGGTGCTGAAATATAAAACACATCAAATATACGATTTTGCTGCACCTAATTTAGCAAGTACCTACCTTTACAGACACAGGCACCTAAAAAATGTTTAGTTGGTCACTAAAATTAAGAAACTGAAAACATGATAAACATTGCGTTGTTTTAAATAATTTGAGAAAGTTGGAACAGAATCAAGTTGTAAATTTCAAATATATTTTATTTAACAAATGTTTAAATTAAGTATTACTGCCATATTATTATGAATTAATAGTAATTAGGATGCACATAACTAATCAATATAAAAATACAAATCATAAATGTAGCTATACATCATAACAAAAAAAGCGCTGCAGGCTCGATATGATAAAAAAATACTAAAAACAAAAATACTTAAATCCAAGAAACATTTTGCTTCTATAGAAAAATTGATATATGTTGACAATGCACAGTGCACACTTTGTTCGTGAAAACTTATTAAAGACACATGATGTGCGATTCCGTATTCACACTTGCATAGCAATCAACTCAAAAAATGACTTTCTTACAAAAATTATCTTTGGCGTTAACTTTAACGATGAAGCCAAATACTGATGCACGCTTTTTTCATACTCATTCGATTGATCAGGTACAAATTTTTAAACTATTTACAGGTGATTCAGCTGCGCAATTAAAGCCCACAACTTCCTTCACTTTCACATTCATCACGAGAAAGAAGACTGCGTGGGACAGGCTGTTCAATTATTATAGAACTGCTGTGCATGGTAGTTTGAGTAGATCTATCCAATAACTGAGATCGGATAACTTCAGCTTGCTATTAAGTTCACTCGATCTACAGATCGTTGGAAACGGAATAATCCACAGCCCATTCGTTCAGTAATTATTAAGAAGAGCTCAAATGAAATTCGACAGCCATTATTCCAAATGCGAACACAAACCGCTGCAGTTCAACTTCGTTCCAATTAACAGGATCAATATTCAATGATATTTTTTTTTACTTGCAGAAGGACATGGAAAAAATTTTTGATGGTCACCTTTTTGCCATTTTTCTGGGGACCAACAGTATAAAAGCAGGGGCATGCACCCTGAAGGCCCAACGGCCTCCAGGAGCCCGCAGGTGGAATCGCTTCGAGCAAGTCTCGACTCGTTAAAAATTTCAAATCACACAAAGGAAAACGCTTCCAGTCAGAGACGCAAATCCTATTAACATAAAAATTCATCCGCGAAACAAGATGGCGAGTAAATAGTCCCGTTGAATAAATTTGATTTATAATTTTATAAAGTTGAAACATTAATGGAAAATACATCAAAAGTTAAGACAATTAATATTTAAGTCGATTACAAAATAAATAATTAAGAAAAATTTAGATATTTAATAAAACTGTTAAAAATTACCGTTTAAATTTCAAAAGTTACCAGAAATGCCACACGATACGAAAGAAACTTTGGTGACGAAGATTTAAATATTTAAAAATACTGATAAAACCGAAAAATGATGTAGATGCAATTTTTGCAATCTAACAGCAATCTAATCTTTTTTCATATTGTTTCTCTTTCCCTTTTGTTGCTGTTGTCATATGTATGCTTTTTTGCATTATTGTTTGTCTTTGCTATATGTATTTTTCTTATAAAGATAAAACGCATTTTTATCCGTCCTAACTGAAAAGGAGCCAAAAGTCTCTAAGGACGGGGATGCAGGTGGTGTAATGTAATGACAAAGAAGCAACGTTAATGGAATCGGAGCCCATTTTCCGACAATATTAAATTGACCAATTCGATGTACCTTTCTTCAAGATCTGTTACATATTCATGTTTGAAATTTTTTATACAAGTAAAGTACACCTTTCTAATTATACTGAAATGGGTGTTTTTTGAAAAAAAATTCAAAAAAATGTTTTTTTGCAAATTTTTTTTGTGTCGAAACAGGCAATGTTAAATTGGCCATTTTCGATGTATCCTTCCTCAAATCCTGTTATAGATACACATTTGAAATTTTTATGCAAGTAATGGACACCTTTCTCCTTAATATAACATGAGTGTTTTTCAAAAACTCAAAAATGTATTTTTTACAAATTTTTTGTGTCAAAATAGGGTAAAATTTGACTATGTCTAATTAAATATTTTGTAAATTTATAAAAAAAATTAAAAAATAACCAAGCGCTCATGTCTGTATAATTAGAAGGGTGTACTTTACTTGTATAAAAATTTTAAACATGCATCTATAACAGATTTTGAGAAAAGATACGTCGGAATTGCAAATTTAACGTTATCGGAATAGGGATTCCTATTCCCCCTAACAACATTTGACCATTAAACAGTACTGACTATTTGTTCTTTTTCGCATGCTTATTAAATTATCATTATGTGTTTCTAGATCTTTCTTTTTCACATTATTTTAATTCCAGAGTTTTGTGAAAATAATGCTACCGCTGTGCTATTTTTCCAAAAATTGTATTGGGCATAAGATGTTGCTTTTGTTCCTGATATGGGTCATTCTTTTATTTTATGCAAATATTGAAGGGCCAAATGTTAGAGCAAAAAAGCTATCCATTTGATAAATTTTAAACAGTTTTTAAATATGGATTTATCTAACTACCCGGAATATAGTTTTGGATAATGTTTAAGATTAATCTGAATCAATTTCAATACATATTAGGGGGAAAAACGTTTCCTTAGATCAAAAAGGTGATACAATGAAACTTCTCTTCAGTGACACACGCCTTCCAAGGAAAGTCGGCCACTCAAAGAAGTTGGTCATTCTGAAGGACTTTCATTTTTTTGAACACAAAATCGTATTGAAACAAGTCATAATTCATTATTTCTGAGACAGCAAATTTTAAGACTGATTTACAGGAAAATGTACTTTATTCTTTATTCAGAATATTAATTTCTTTAATATAATTTGTGTTTCCCTGGATATTTCAATTTTTACGAAGACTACATTTTTTCAGGTTTGTTTTTAATTGGAAAAGTAAGTCCCTAATCGATTTCTCGGTAGTTTTTTAGGAATATGTAATATCATCTATTTTACCCAAAGTCTTATCAATTGGCAGAAAAATTTTAAAATGATTTCCGTTCCAAAGTATCTTCAATTTTTATTTTCTTATGCTGGGGCATGAATCCTCTACCATAATATTTTGCGTTTTATCACTTCTAGACCATTCTAAAACAGTTTCGCTCAAGTCAGTAAACGTTTTCTCATACATTCCTCTGACACCAATTTATTTAAAATTTTAGTTCTATTGTAAAATTGCATCGTTTTCTTTGACTGACACAAAACATCTAAACGCTGATCTAGAACCAGAAAAACTCACTTGATATATCCTTCAGAGATAAAATATGGCGTCTTTCTTTGTGCTGAGTAACCGCGGCCGCTTGGATCTTCTACCCCGGCAGAGGGCAAAGGCCACTTTTCTCTCTATTTTGGGAATAGGATGAATAATTCCTATTTGATACCCATTGCTGTTTTTAAATGTATGTATTTTTTGCTCCCTTTCTTTTAATAAAAGGCCAAAGGTGAGGGAGACAAAACGAATAAATTGAACTCCATTTCCGCCTTCGTCCCTTTCTGGTGGTCCCCCTAATTGCCCTCGGGACCGAATCTTCATTATAATATGTATATGATACTCTATTGAATGTCACACTATTCTCCAGATCTGATTTTGAAACATAGTTTTCGTATTAATTGCAAATTTTCTCGCATTTTACGAAATGTTCCTTAACTTTTGTACGCCAGTGTAGATTAAACCGTGGCGTTGAAGAAGTTGGGGTTTTTTATTTGACGGACGAAAAGATGATACTTTGTTTGTCGAAAAATTGAATGCCAAGCAATTTCGGAGAAATGTGAAAGAAGAATACTATTCTCTTATCCAGGAACCTGGATCAACTTACATTGGACATGTGTCTCCTACCTCGAGTTCATCAAATGATATATCTCAAAGCATTATTTCTCGTTCGTCTGAACTATCAATATCACTAGAAAAACTAGAAGTAGTAGTGTATGATGGCACTGTAACCAACACTGAATGGAAGAACGGTGTCATCCACCAACTAGAAAATCCTGTAGGACGCCCACTACAGTGGAGCATATGGCTCCTGTATTTTAATGAGCTTCCTTTTCGCCACATTTTCCAACATATTGACGGTAAAACTGCAGAGCCTATGTCTTTTAGTGTGCCAATCGGGCAACAGCTTGCTATGAAAACCTCCCTGTGGTCGATTATGAACCCATAGATTGTTCGATTTCTGATATAGACAGAATTTGTTGAGCAAAGACCATCAGTATTTGTTTGACATTTCAAATGAAATCACCTTGGGACATTGTCCAGTAGACTTTGCAAATCGGACCCTGGTCCTTTGTTCCATTCCAGATGGCTAACTGCGGCCAACAGAGTCCTTAGGTTGCATATAAGTTAATCAGATCCATCCGGAAACTTAAAAGAAATAGTTGGCTTCATCTGAAAATCATACATGCCTGTGTGGTTTGCCATAAGAAAGAGCAAATATTTTACTGACGTGTCAAAACATATCTTTCAAGCAATCCAAACATCACGGTATTTATCCGACGAATTACTTTAAGTTGTCGATCTAGTAATACAACGAAATGCGTTCTTTGCGCACCCAGAGAATGTTCTGTTGGCAATTCTTGTCGATGAAAGAGCATCTATTCGAAAGCTAGGTTACCGAAGGATCTTAAAAGCAAGACAAACCGTCCCAAAGAAGAAGACTGTTCAAAATTTCGTACCACCGAAGATAAACTTTAAAGCTTCCGATTAAATTGAAATTATTAATTGGAATTTTTGTGTGGTGTATCCTCCCCCAACGCTGCGGGACCTAAGTGAAGATGATATTAAATCACTCATCAATTCTGACACTACGCCCATCAGAGAAATACAAAAGTTTCACTGTCACATCCAAGCTGTGGAGAGGTGCGTCAAACTTGTGACAGAGGCCTCGAATAAAATATGTGGACATGAAGCTAGAGACGGCTATATCCGAGCAACACTAAAGTCTATATCGGTTAGCCTAATTTCTCCGAAAAATCAGACTTTAAATTTGTAGTAGATATAAAAAAAGAAAAAGTAAAAAACACAGTAAGCCCACACACACACACAAAATAGTCCTACTCTATGGAAAATATTTGTAAATAGTTATAAATATAATGTAAATACCACACCCAACAATTGGATGGTTGGTTGTGTAGGGTGTGGGTTGAAATTGACATGTAACCATCTCCACGTGGTGAGTTCTGGGTGTTTTTTTCTAGCAAAACGAGCGAAGAGTTGAACAGTGAAAATTGCGAAATATTGGTAAATTTCTGTTTTTCCTAAGACGCTGCACGAACGGAAAAAATTAGATAATTGATCAGAATTTAATTTATTTAGGTTATTTAAAACATAAAACAAGCATAAAAATCTCAAGGGTGTTTATTTTAAAAGTTTTAACTAACTTAAAAAAAATTACAAAAAATGCGCGATTTCTGCAATTTTTCATTAACTTTAAGTGCTATGCGGGAACGAAAGATGTAAACCGATTTTAATTTTTTATGCCGTTTTTCTTCTTATTACAATAGGCATTTTTTCCGCACTAAAGCGTTCAGAAAAAAAACTTTTTTTCGACCCACGCTACTGTCTATTTCTACGTGTATTTTGGAGACATTGCCCAAACCTACACTGAAAGACTGGGTTAGGTATTGCTTATGCAAACAGTATTACATGTCGGTTACCTAGGAACATGCATACTAAGTTTAATGGAAATCGCCCAAACAGTATCGAGTTTCATATTAATCGACCTATGTCTTTCCTCCAACCTACCTCAGGTATTGGATGAGTATTTATTACCCCTAAAGTGATTATATTTGGCCTATGTGAGGCAAGTGTATCACATTTCATCAAATTACATCAGCCGTATCAAATTTCATGTCATTCGTCCATTTGCCGCAAGTATTTAAATGACTTTATCCCACCCTAATCTCGGAGATTATGTTAGCTTTTGTTTAGTCCTATAATATTTTTAGTTGAAAAATTAGAAGTATTTATGCGCCAAAATTTGTCAAAATCGCTCTAGCTATATGCAACAGCATGCCAATAGACTCAAGGGTTTACATGTATTTTAACGATTTTGCTCCACCCTACTATGAGGAATTAGATAGCGTTTATTTATATA
>BGPR01004044.1:81193-91366 GCA_013235015.1 Araneus ventricosus
CATATATTGTACAATATTGTGAGATATTATATAATATCATATTTGAAAAACCATAACGTCCCAGGTAGCGCAACATGTTGTCCAATAGTGTACAATATTGTGAGATATTATATAAAATCATATTTGCAAAATCATAACACTTCAGGTAGCGCAACATGCTGACCCATATTGTACAATATTGTGAAATATTATATAATATCATATTTGCAAAATCATAACACCCCAGGTAGCGCAACATGTTGCCCAATATTGTACAATATTGTGAGATATTATATCTTATTTGTAAAATCATAACGCCCCAGGTCGCGTAACATTTGTTCAATATTGTACAATATTGTGAGATATTATATGATATCATATGATATTGTACAATATTATACAATATTGCGAATATTGTTCAATATCGTACAATATTGTTCAATATCTTTGTGCTACTTGGGGCTTTTGATTATTTACAGATGATATGTGTGACTTTCCATGAGCTACACGGCTATGATAATCAGCCTTTTTCAAAATTTTCCGTATGGTGTCTTTATGAAGAGTTTTTCAAATCTTTCTCTAACGTCGTTTGCAATTTGAGATGGAGCAATCCATGGATTTAGACATACGAATTTGAAGTTGTATCTCTTCCACGACTGGTCAACTTAAATGGGCATCCATTACGTGGCCTTGAGATAACCTATTTCCATTAATTGTAATTACTGATCATTTGTTAGATAGAGCAATAAGCTCTGCCGAAAATCTTGCCAATTTCCTGAAGAGTTTTGCCTTCATTCATTAGTTTTAAGATAATCTTCCTTTCTCTTTTCATTTGCATTCAAATACATTTTAATTTCAACTCAATTTTTCTCTCAAAAATCCTGAAAATGCAATATTTTAAGTTTACTTACCGAAACTAAATAAATATTTGAAAGAGAATTGACGTTTAATTAGCAAATATCCTTCGATTATATCTGCATGCAATCTTTTTCTTATAATTGATTATGTTATTTTTAAGTTTAATTAATTTTTTTGGAAAGCAATGTGTGCTATATTTCTGAAATTGTTATTAAAAGCTAATGAATTGTCGAAGGAATATAATAAATAAAAATGAAGTTAATACTATTATTACAATATGCTTTTTTCATTCTTGAATGTTTGCTATGCATTTGTGCGCCGACTTTTTCTGGCAAGTGTATGTGCATATTTTATACGGCAAAAAAATGCATTTGCTAATGCAAGCAACTGTTTATACATGGCTCAGAAGATTAACTTACTTTTTTCACATATTGTACCGTACCATCCAGGCTGACAGGAACAGTTTCCAGTGACATGATCACAGACTGCATTGGGAGGACAGTCGCATTTCTTGGAGCACTGAGATCCCCAAGTATTTAAATCGCATTTACTTGAACATGCATCACCTGAAAATGGTACCTAATTAATGTATACCTAATCCGGTGACCTGATCACAGACTGTATTGGGAGGACATTCGCATTTCTTGGAGCATTGAGATCCCCAAGTATTTAAATCGCATTTACTTGAACATGCATCACCTGAAAATGGTACCTAATTAATATATTTCATTGTGATATAAAGATTGTTTGCATAATTATGAGTATCTAATGATTGAAGATGATGGGTTCAATGATTGGTAGATGACAGATTGGTGCTGATTGCGTGATTCCATAACCCATTCACCTTTGTTGAATTGCCGAAAAATGAGGCAATAGAAAAATAAAATTCCAAAAACAGTTCTGCGTAGTAGTATTAAAGAACAAATCATAATTTCATGCAAGTCATGTTTCTCTTAAGTTAGCAATGAACCACAGGAAACTAACAGGAAAGGTATGATTTGTTAGGTTAAGGATACAATTAACTTTCGTTTCCTTCTCAGAAAGGAAGATCGATACAGGGCTGTTTTCCGCTTACTCCGAACTAGAATAATAAGTAACTATTTCTAGTCTGATATTTTCACGCAACCACCTCTAAAGTAAATCATCAATGTAGCTTAGTCAGTTTACAGTTTATCTTTTTAAAATTTCTTTTTGCATCTGGTTCTGCTTCTAAAAATCGAAATTTTAACCTTATGTTTTTGGAATTATGGCAAATAGAAACAATGGTAATTAGTGTTTCTAATCTTCGGATGATCAAGATATTACTTATTTGTTTTACTTAAAAGAGAAATAGTGGATTTACAAATATTCTAATGTTTTCCAATACAAGTGAATTATTTTATTCTCCTTGACAGATTAACATGAATTTAAAGTTCCAAATCCTGACACTGGTCTCATCCCAGGGAATTGTGAGTAGTAAAAGCTACTAAAAAGTTGAAAATTAGCTTAAATGATAAGTAACATTTATTGTCAAGATGATGACTGTTATAATCTTCGATTTTGAAGCAGAGATAATTAGTGTTTCTAATCTTCGCATGATCAAGATATTACTTATTTGTTTTACTTAAAAGAGAAATAGTGGATTTACAAATATTCTAATGTTTTCCGATACAAGTGAATTATTTTATTTTCCTTGACTTATTAACAAGAATTTAAAGCTCCGAATCCAAAAACATCCGACACTGTCTCATCCCAGAGAATTGTGAGTAGTAAAAGCTACTAAATGTTGAAAATTAGCTTAAATGATAAGTAACATTCATTGTCAAGATGATGACTGTTATATGCCTTTGTTTTTGAAAGAAGAGCCTATGCTAACAAAATAGATGTGTAAATTTTACTGCTAAAGAGTGTTTCATTAATGAAGTAACGTATATAACGTATTTAAATAGGTTTGAAGAGCTTTTATTCTTCAGTTAATTTGGTTCGAATTTTTCTCTATAGATGGAGCTAGGTATGCTAGCCTCTAGACCTATTCTTCCTTTGTTCTGGTATGTCTCTCCATAGCGTCATTCTTACTTCTATATTGGCAGATGTTAAATGTTTACTTTCTCTAGTCTATTGGATTTGTTATAAAATACTTTATTAAGTTTTTCTTTTTCTAAAGAGATTCTTTCCTTTTTTTCAGTTAATGGATAAATTCAGGCCACAGAGGATATAACTTGTGACTATGTACTCATTCCCTTGACAGAAAATTTATCCATATTAGAACTCTGATGGCGAGTGGCCTTTGAAAACGTTCGCCATTCGAGTTATCTTCCATTCTAATTATTTTCTTTTATGTGTTTTAATTATCTTAATTATTAAAACATGATTTATTTTGTTGTTTGATTCTATAGTAATTTATTAGTTAATTATGGACAAACTTGTTGATGCAATCACTGGATGCTGCTAGGTTGGATCGCGAAAGGTATATTGTTATCGCAATTGTTTACTTCTTGTGTTTCTTCTGCATTTTTCCCTTTTTGTATTCGATTATCTGTATTTTGTGTTTTATTGGAAGTTGCAGAATTTCCTCCATTCTGTCTAATACAAAAGTTTAATCAATTTTTTAAATTTTTTGTATCTTTTGTTAAATTATTTTAATTGTAATTAATGAAGTAACGTTCACATCAAGCGCTCCATAACTGCTGTTAATATATCTCCTACATTTGAAGATCTGATCATTTGGGCAAAAGACAACTATAATGACATGATGTTTTACTTTTGCACCTGCACACTCGCATATTATAAAAATAGTAATATGGTAATTCATACAATATTTTTTGTATTCCTTAGTAAATAAAAACGTTTCCACCAAATGTCATGATTTAATATTCTTAATTTCAAATAATAAACATCATACACTACTATTAACCACACAGAGCAAGAATTCTAAATAATATTTAGCTGCGTGTCCCGGCGTTTCACGGGCTATCTCGAATAATGAGTCATTCCCTGGCGGAAAGCACAAGTGTGGTCACGTGAGGCCTGGGAATTTTTTTTATATGCCCGCCTTCATTTTTTTCAACAAATATTGTCACTTACTTTCCCCAACAAACGTAAATATCCTTTCGAATCAAGTCTTTTTATTAGCTATTCTCATATGCTCATCTCCGATTTATTTTTTCTACAAATATTGTCACTGAATTTCCCCAATAAAAGTAAATCGCCTTTGAATCCTATATTGTTTAGGTAAAACTTTCAAATCTAGCCTTATAATTAACTTATAGCTAATAATCCGGCGTTACTCGGGATCCACATTTTTTCATGTGCCCGCCATCCTTTTCCCCCTCAAATATTGTCACTAATCTTCCACAACAAACGTAAATATCCTTTGAATACTCTCTCGTTGAATTAAAACTTTCAATTCTAGCCTTATAATTAACTTATAGCTAATAATCCGGCGTTACTCAGATCCACATTTTTTCTTATGCCCGCCATTGTTTTCTCCCATAAAATATTGTCACTAAGCTTCCACAACAAACGTAAATCTCCTTTGAATACTCTCTCGTTGAATTAAAACTTTCAATTCTAGCCTTTTTACTACCTTAAAACAGTGTGGTTTGAATGGAAACGCGAGAAATTAAAAAAAAATTATTCTAACTAATAAACAAAAAACCGTATAATAATTAATACGACTTTAAAATGAACGGTTATACTTCCAATGTTTATAAATTAAAACAGGGTAGCATAATATTTTGTTTTGCAGGAGAAAAAATGAAATGAAATGAAAAACAGAAACGAATAAAAATAGTACACCAAACTGATAAATTAAACACCAGAAACATATTCTTTTTTTCTTGCCCGTATTTGAATAATAATGGAGAAAAAATACTGCTCATAAAAAATAAATATTTTCCCTCTAAAACGTAAATATCCTTTCAAATCTAGTCTTTTTATTACTTTATAACAGCAACGTTGCGAAATGAAACACCATAAGACAAAAAAAGAAAAAATACAAGAAAGCGATTTTTTCCCGGTTTTTTTAAATCAAAAACCGGAAGCTCGCTAAAAAAGAAAAAGAAAAAAATCTTTTCTACAAACCAGACGCAAGAACATGGGATGTGAAAGATTAATAATAGGGCAATTATTAATCGTTCAAATTCGATTATTGTAAAAAATATTAACCTAGAAGCTCTTAAACTTATCAATTTAAAATAGAGTCGAAGAGACCCATGGATTTAAAATATTTTTATATTTTATAACTCTTCCAATTTTACAACTGAAATAGCAAACTGTTTCTTTTCTCCTTATTTTACGGCACTTCTTTATGTTTAAACGAGCATATTGTTTAAACTTTGTAATATTCATCTTGAAAACTGAACTAAGATCTAAAGAACTGGTAGTTATGAATAGCAGAGACAGATAAAGTTGAAGGTTGTCTTACCTTTCCAACCAGGGACACACATACATTTTCCATCAATATGGCTGCAAAAGATTGTTGCTAGATCGTTACAAGAGCATTTATTCAGGCATTTCTCACCGTAGGTTCCATCCTAAGGAATAAATTTTATCATAACTTTGGATCAAAAATAAAACTTACAATCCAATATGTTTTATGTCTCTGGACTCATTTAGAAAGCAATTGTAACAAGCAAATTCTTTAGTTTTAAATAAATTATCAGCTGCTATAAAGTTTGTTGTATTTAAAGTAATAGAGCAATGCTTTCAAAATAAAAGACACAGCACTGAAAACTATTCATTATAATGTTGATACGAAAATTTATAAATAGTTATAAAAATCTATCTAATTTGTTTCATAAAGGTTATTTGTTTGTCTTAAGTTAGAGCTTGTATTCAGCTGCTGAAAATCTTTCATGATTGTAGCCATTTATAGTTTGGTTCGATTGTAGCTTTGAAGTCCATTTTTAAGGAGATATTAAGGTGCTTAAGTAATGGGAAGTCAATTCAGCTGCATATTTAAAAATATATTATTAAAGTTTAACATTTTCTCATACGAAATATTTCAGTTCTGTGGTGTTATTTTGAGAAGTAACGATTTAACTGAGTTTTCAGGAAAAAAGAATGTAGTATATATTACAATTTTGTCTGTGAACGAACCAGAACTTAAAAAGGATATTTGGTTCCATTTTGTACATGTCACATTTCCAGTATTATTATCAGCTGTAGCAGGCCATTCAGTTTACATGCATTTGATGCTGTTGAGGAGACTATGTTTTGATTACCTTTCTACGTAGGACAAATTCGGTTGTTACTGATTGCACGAGGGTGGTTCAAAAACGAAGGTAACATGTCTTTTGAGAGAAAAGGTTTATCCACGAAATTAAAGAGATAGACAAAGCTAGAAAGGCACTGGTACATATTACTTTTAGACATATTCACCATGGTTGTTGAAACATTTGTGATATCTTTAAACCAATCTATCGAAACTGGCATACAAGAAATTAGGGTCCAGGTCGCGAAGCCACTTAACAACGGCTTCCAGGACTTCAAAATGGCGACCTACCAGGTGCTTCTTCAAAGTCCAAAGAGGTGAAAATCACTTGATTCGAGATCCGGGCTAAAGGGAGATTGCTCCAATGTTTCCGTGGTTGACATGCTTGGCAGTCCTGCAAACCTGTTTTCGTGAAAGAAAATCGTGTTTCCACGCTTTTTTATGACATACGCACGCTCCGTAAACTTCCGCTAGTTTGACTGTGAATTTCAGCTGCGGATGTTTTCTTTAAACTCAAGAACCTTATTTCAATTGCCGACCATGTATACGTCAACGCCCCCATCTTCTAATAGAGATTTTGGAGGTCTAAGGCAGAACTAGCTCCATCTACCGGAGGTGTTTGAATGTTCTGATCGTCTATTCTATTTAGATATGGAATTTAATTCACACGGGGAATTTCTGCACCCTTGAGAGATCTTGTTACCTAACTTTTTGAACCACATACGTAGTAATGGCCTACAAGGTGATATATTCACCTGTAATTGTGAAATTGCTAAAGCGTCTTAATCTTTTCCGGCACAGTGGTCGCAAAATAGGACACCGACTTTCAAATTTTCTAAAAAAATCCGTTTCCAATTTGAAACCCTGAAAATTGCAGGTAAGGCAACTGATAGTTCTCCTTTTAGAATGTAGATGGCAGCACAATGAAATTTCGCTTTGACATCGGAAAAATTATAGATTTAAAATACCCAAATTTCTTAACTCGGAGATAGGCATTTTTTTGAGTTATTGACCTTTACAATTTTAGCAAATTTACTCGACAATTTACCTCCAATATTTTTGAAGTTTTAATTTATGATTTTGTGTAAGATTTAACATTAATTTTTGAGCGTATCAAGATGGCTGTGTCTAAAGGGGTCCTCAAAGACGGACAACAACCCCTCCTCAGAAAGAGGCAGGTTTTTTTGTAAATTCTATGTATAAACAATAAACTAAGCCCATTCATGGTGTTTTTTCATCACATTAAAAAAAATTTAATGTCTTGTGCCGGAAAGAGTTAAAGGAATAAAATATCTGGCATGAAATCAGATACCTGACATTGATTTTCGCAGTATCTTCCAACGTATCCAGGCGGACAGACACATGAACGGTCCATGAAATTGCACACACCTCCGTTCTTACAGTGACATTCGTTTTCGCAGTTCTTTCCATACGATTCCTGGGGACAAACAGTTTCACAAAATGCGCCGGCAAAACCTGAAAGAAAATCATGTTTAATACAAGGTCATATTTAATTACAAATTAAGGACTTTTAATTTGAGAAAATTTCCAAAGGAGGATTTTAAAGAAAATAAACACACGCGCTTTTTTCTATCAGAAGGAAAATTAACATAGTGGCTCAAATTATTTATTATACACAAAATACTGATAAACGCTTTAGAATACAAGATTTTATATTTGATTTGGAAGTAAATATTATATCAATCAAGTTGGTCAAATATCCATGGTGCAGAACTTCAAGTGTTTTCACTTATGTCATTTGTCTGTGGAATCTTCATCTAATCGCTTTCGTCATCTATACTTATAAAAGGCAATGTTTGCGTGCATGTGTGCGATGTCCAGACGAATATATCGCACTTACAGCCATTAAATTTGGGAAACAGGTAGTCTTTATGGAGACTCAATTCACCTCGAAACCCGAATTTTAAAATTTATTATATATTTTATTAGTGCAATATTTCGCACAAATTTCTCAATAGCATGGTTTAGGATAAATGTACGAAAACAATAGATACAGAAAGAGCGAACGATTTTCGTTCTAATGAAATTTTTTCGAACGTCTAAAGTCATTTACTGAATTTTGAGAAATTTTTGAAAAATAATCACTTTTATGGTAATTTTTGATTAATTTGAAATAAAAAGGTAAAATGTCTTTTTAAAAACAATAAAGTATGAATTTGAATAACAGAGTTCCGGGAAAAATTTCCGAAACTTGAACTTTAAATAATAATACAAAAATTTTGATATAGTTAGGTATTCTTTTAACATATAAATAAATAAAAATATTTAAGCAAAATCTTGTTCTTTATACCAATATATATAACAATTAAAAAGCGAATAAATTTAATTAAAGCGTGAATTAAATGAACTAAAAAGTTTTAACTTCAAAATTCATAAACTTCCATGCAATTTTTTCTAAGGAATTCTCAGCCACTTTTGTCGAAAAAATGCCATAAATATTTATTTGCCAACTTTTTTAATAAACAGAAGACTAGACTGAATTTGTCAGTGCAATTGATTTATTATATATCAGAAGGAGCATGCGGTAATCTCTGTGTTAGAGGTCTGACCCATTGCTCTAAATAACTATCTTAAATGTTACGGTGAAAGGTCCGTATCTGTTCTTCTTAGGGATTCACACATAAGCTGAAAAATTGAGTGGAGGAGGGCAGAACTCACTAGCTTCTCTAAATTTTTCATTTTAAGGAATATTTAAAGATTTTATACGCTTAAAATTTACATTCATTAAAACAGAGGCTAATTGCTATAGATAGGTTTTAAACACTGTCAGTATTTATGCAGCAATTCTTAATTTGACTCTTATAAGGTAACTAGAAAATTACCCGTCATACCATGACGGTTGCAAATTGCCTCTGCATTCAAGAGATATCCCGTCAAATATGATGTGTTTAAATAGATATATATGCGAGAGAAATGCTTAACATTGGTTGACAGCAAATAAAATAAACATATGTTTTATGACAGGAAATACTTTTTTATTTACATATTACTTACATATTTCTTTATTCAAAAAACCTCTTGGTTAACATCATACTGTTTGAAGTATTTTTCGTTTTTTAGCAATTTTCCTTGTACTTCAGATGTCTTTGTGTAACTTTTAACGTTGCCAAAAAATATTGTCAAATTATATCAGCGCGATTGCACTAAATAATTAGATGCATCGTGGCGTCCAAACTATATCACGCGCATGATATACCACTGACGTGATTTAATACTTTTTGTTAAATACGGAAATTGATTTGAAATATATGATTAATATAATTTAAAACTTATCGGGAACTATTGATCATAACGAAGAAAAAATTTATATCAATCGACAAAAAAATTTTATTTCACTATTTTAGAGCTATTAAATTTGAAATTCGACAATTACTCTTTTAAATTTAAAATTACTGAAATTTAGGTTCTCTAACAATGAAATAATGCTGTTTAACGTTTTGCAGTGCTATGGCGCGAGTTTTATTGTTGGTGACGTCAGAGCGTTGCCAGATCAGTGAGAGACAGGGGGGCTTTTATATTAGTAATGTGTGCATTGTTTTTTTTCATGTTTCATACTTAAATTGTTGAACAACATGAAATTAAATAAGAT
The DNA here is from genome assembly GCA_013235015.1 of Araneus ventricosus. Taxonomy (NCBI): domain Eukaryota; kingdom Metazoa; phylum Arthropoda; class Arachnida; order Araneae; family Araneidae; genus Araneus; species Araneus ventricosus. The sequence continues at coordinate 90,835 of BGPR01004044.1, forward strand.
GTGAATGTTAAACAAGAGTACACGAACCTGGAGGACAGTCACAAAATCCATTTTTCTTGTCGCATGTCGCTCCGTTTTGGCAAGTGCAGTACATTTTGCATCCTTCGCCATACCATCCATCATCACATTCTAGAAATAAAAACATCGCAGTGAATCTTCTGGAATGTCTTCTTTGATATTGCCAACAACAAGACTTTCGGAATTTTAAAAATCCTTTTCGAAAACAGTAAAAGTCTGCTTTTTTATAATGTGTGTCAAAAGAGGGAGATACATTTTTGCTTTTGGCTACACGTTAACAATATTACAACGAGAATTTTCATCTATTCTTGAATAAATGTTCATGATCGTAAAAATATCTAACTGTTTTGTGAACAATAACCAGCACAATTTCACCATAGATTTAGTTCTTTTACTCGGAAGCATATTAATTTCCTTCGGAAAGACAATCAATTGATGGCATGTTTTTAAAACGTCTTCAAAAAGGCACCGAATAGACAATGAATTTATGATTACCGGTATTTATATGCAGTAC